>JAHTMQ010000004.1:0-220103 GCA_019327925.1 Leucocoprinus sp. KB1807203 | reverse complement strand
TATTCACAACTAAACCAGTCTTAGCTATTCCTGATTTAGATAAGGAGATGAGAGTAGAGGCAAATATCTTAGACTATGCAACAGAGAGAATACTGTCAGTAAAGTGTAGGGATGAAAAGTAGAGACCAGTTATCTTCATTTCTAAATTACTGAACACAACTAAGCAAAATTATGAAATCTATGACAAAGAGATGCTAGTAGTAATTTGATGCTTAGAAGTATAGAGACACTACCTAAAGGGAGCAAAAGTAAAGTTTAAAATCTGGACAGATTACAAAAACCTCTAGTACTTTATGACTAGCTAAAAGTTAAATTGAAGACAAGCCAGATAGGCATTATACCTATTATGATTTGACTTTACCTTGAAATATATCCTAGGAAAAAGTATAGAGAAAGCAGATAGGTTGAGTAGAAGACTATAAGGATGACCAGAGCAGAACAGACTTCAGGAGAATCCTTAAAGATTAGAATAAGACACCTGGTATAAGAACTTAAACTGTAGTGTCTTAGAACTACTCCTAGTCTGAGTTAACAAGGAGAACTCAATAGAGTTTCCATTCAATTACCATATACTACTTATACACATTCTGTATTTACTTCTATTTATAAAGTCCCATGTATCTCTTTTAAGTCATTCTCTTGTACATCTGTTGATTTCCTAATTAAATAAAAAGAAAAGAAATATAAATAATGACTTAGCTGTTTAGCTATGTTATGACATCTGGAATATACTTCTATAATATATATACTCCTACTACTGAGGTGTCCCTGATCCTATAGTTCTGTTAGTTAGGGTCAGAGGTCTCTGAGTTAAGCTAAAGGGAATTAAATATTACATAGTAATATTTAATTAAGCACAGGGTCACTCCAGACTATAAGTCTGGAGTTTCAGGGGTAGTGTTAGTAGGGTTCCCTTATAGAGACCAGATTGGCAAAAGAGGATGGAGAATAATAATGAGGACCAAACATTGATAAAGCCAGAATAGATAAAGAGAACAAAAACACTGGTAGAAGAAGACAACCTAAGAGATAGGATTAGAAAGACATAGGAGGAGAATAAGAAAGTAGTTAAGGTGGTAGAGAAACTAAAAAAAGCAGGGATGAAAATATTGAGGAACAAAGAGTAGACAATAGAAGAGGGAGTAGTTATGAAGGAGGGGCAAATCTATGTGCTGGAAGGGGAATTGAGGGGGGAGGTAATATGGCTATATTACAATATACTAGTAGAAGGACATAAGAGAAAATAGAAAACAATAGAACTAGTAACAAGGAACTATTGGTAGCCAGAAGTTATGAAGGAAGTGGAAAAATATGTGGATGGATACAATGCTTGTCAATATTACAAGAATTGTAGTAACTTGGCCTGAGATGACTTAATCACACTTCAAGTTTGAGTTGACAAGAAAAACTCAATAGAGTTCCTATTTGATTTTGTATACTACTTATATAATTACTATATGGTCTGTGCACTACTTTCCCACACTTATCATATGACATCATTTATGTGACATGATCTTGTGATATACAACATTGTCATGTAATACTTTTTTATACTTCTTTCTTGTGTAGTAAGTCCAAATAAGAAAAAAAAAGGAAGTAAAATAAAATAATGACTTAGCCATTTTGCTAAGTCATGACAAGAATAGAAGTGAAGCTCTAGTAGGAAAACTGATATCCAATGTAATTCCAGAGAAACCATAGTCATATTTCAGCAGACTTTATCACTAAACTACCTTTAGTTTAGAGTTATAATGTAATTCTAGTAATTTGTGATTGATTCAGTAAAATAGTATATTTTATAGCAACTACAAAGAAAACATTGGCAGAAGAACTTGCTAGGTTATTCAGAGATCATGTCTGGAAATTGTATGGCCTTCCAGAAAGTATTATATTGGATAAAGAAGTATAGTTTGCAGTGGAAATGATAAGGGAATTGAACAAGCTGTTAGTGTAAAGGGACCCTACCAATGCTACCCCTGGAACACTAGACCAACCTTCTAGAGCAATCCTATATCTAACTAAATATTACTACATAATATTTAATTGCCTCTAGCTCAACTCAGCAACTCCTAACCCTGACTGGTGGGACTGTAGGATCAGGGATGGACAAACTATAGTAATATATATAGTATAGAGTACACCCCCAGGAGCCTTATCCTAAACTCTAAGAATTCTCCTGGAGATGAGTTGTAATATAACTTAGGAGTCTGATATCACTAAGGATTCTTCTGGAGTCCATTCCACTCTGGTGGCCCTTACAGTTAGGAATCCAGACAAAGCTGGCAATAGCCTATCACCCTCAAACAGATGGGCAAACAGAAAGGATCAATCAGGAGTTAGAGCAATATCTAAGGGTTTTTATCGATTATAGATAGGAGCAATGGCTAGACTAGTTTTATTCAGCTACAAAAGTGTCCCCCTTCAAGGCAACCTATGGTCAGGATCCACAAATGGGATTTGAAGGAAGAAAAAAGGGGAAGTTCAAGGCAGCAGAGAAGTTTGTGGAAAAAATAAAGAAAATCCAGGAAGAGATAAAAGCAGCATTAGGAAAAGCACAGGAGGAGATGAAGAAGTATGCAGACAGAAAGTGAGGAGAGGGAGTCTGAACCTGACACACCCTACCCCTGGAGGGCTCTAGTTACCCTCTCTGCCCCACTCATCTATTACTTTACCCACACTTTCCTTTCTTAGTTGTGTCCCTTCTATTAATAGAAATATTATATGCATAGCACGTGCAGCGTATCAGGGTCGACAAATGCCGCTCTGAACATGGACGATCATGACCCAATTTCCCATTTCTTCCCAGATCAGGAGTTTGTTGACCTTTACGAGGTCCTGAACCTCAGAAATACGGCTACTCAAGACGAAGTCAGGAAAGCTTATAAACGACTTGCCCTTCTTCATCACCCAGACAAACACGCCTCTGCAAGCGATGAAGCCAAGAAAGCAGCTTCGCTCAGATTTCAGCAGATAGGTTTTTCTTATGCTGTATTGAATGACGAGAAACGAAAGGAGCGATATGACAAGACCGGCCGCACGAGTGAAGGTTTTGATCTTGGACCTGGGGATCAAGGGTGGAAGACCTACTTTGAAGATCTTTTTGAAGGAATAACTCGACAAAAACTGGATGAAATGAAGAATGAGTATCAAGGTTACATTTGATGCACTTGACAGGTTTAGTTTGGAGATTGAAATACTTGCAGGATCTCTTGAGGAAATTGAAGATTTGAAAAAGGCGTATCTCCATACCAAAGGTTCAATTGGCGAGATTCTTACCCACATACCCCACTCGACGATAGATGATGAATCACGATTTATCGTCGAAATTACAAGACTAATCAATCAGGGTAGCCTTCCCAATATGAAGGGATGGCAGAGGAGCATCAAGGATGAGAAGGCTCGCCTCATACGACAGAAAAAGAGCCAACAAGAGGCTAAAGAAGCGGAGGGACTGGCCAAGGAGCTGGGGATCTGGGATGAGTTCTACGATCAGGGAAAGCCGAGGAAAAGGAACAGAAAAGGAAAGGAAGCAGAGGAAGAGGAGGGAGACGAATCTGTTTTGAAGGCTCTCATCGCCCAGAAGAAGGAAAAAGACGCTCAGATAATGGCTTCTTTCATCGATGGCTTGGAAGCCAAGTACGCTCGTACAGGTGGAAAAAGTGGCAAAGGCAAGAAACGTGGACGTATAGAAGTTGAAGGCGATAATGAATTGTCAACAAAGACGGCCAGGGTCGAGGATATTTCTGATAATGAGTGGGCTGAAATTCAGCAGAGACTTTTCGATAGAAATTTGAGAGCCCATCCATCAAAAACAAATGCTAGAGAGAAGAAGGAACGGAAAGTCTCTAAATAATTCTCAACTCCACTCTCGGTACTGTTCAACTTCGATGTACCAGCAAACTTCATTATTCTTCAGTAACATACATAATTATAGATTGCAGGAAATAGAAACAGGGTCCCTCAAAAATAACGAATGGAATCTATGCCCAAGCTCCTTCTGGCATGGATGACTGCCGCCAACTCTTTGATGCTCTCCTCCAGAATGACCACATTATCCAAGAGCAGGGATAGTGTAATCGTCTGCTCCACGTGTGACTCACCCCCATTGTTGATTCTTTCCCTCCACGAGTCAAAGATCTCGTTGTGGCCTGAGGCGCTCAGCCGTTCGGTCTCAGGCACATCTTCCTTCTCGGCGTTCCACTTCGGCACGTTGACGGGAGTCCAAAGTCCAACAGAAAGCACAGGTGCAGCCAAAGGTCGGACTTTGATAGAACCGGTCTTCTGATAGTGAGGGCCGAAAGGGTTCGCAGAGATAGCACTGCTCCCGCTTATGTTTCTAGAGGATGGTACAAATTCCTGGTTGTCTGTCGGTACCAGAAAAGACTGATTCTTCTTCGGTGGGTGAAATGAAACAGATGGAGAGGATGTTTTCGTTTGCGTTTTTGACTTTGTAGATGTATGGGGGGTAAATGGTGTAGGATTGAACAGTAAGGCATTTTCAGAAGACACATCTTGGGCGAGACTGAGAGCATCTGTCAAGTTCTCGGAGAAAAGAAGCCCTTGTCTCCTCTCCATGAGATATATATCAAACTCCTCGACGATTTGTCGATAATGCTCCAATTGATTCACAAGACCTTGGTAGATGGAGTATACAACAGGGCAGGAATTTTCGTCAATAGATGCAGCAGGCAGTACATTTGTCTCGTAAACCAAAGCTTCTTCTATCTTGAAATCAATTGACCGATCATCGTCATTATCACACTCATATGTCAGGTCTGTATTCTGTGCGGGTACGAAACGGGGGTTGTCCAGGGACAGTGTAAGCCATCCCGCCAGAGAACGATTGGGATCAAGCGCTAGCTTCACGAGAAACCCGGTGAGAGCGATGTTATAGTCGGGTGTGTTTGAGAAAAAGCTACGCAAGGAATCGAGAACGCGAGATAGGATAGGATCATTAACATTGAGACGATGCTTCCTCTGGCGTCGGATTTCGAGGTCTCTCGCAAGATCTCCTTCAATTAAAAACCCTGCCTGATTTCGTATGGCAAGCAACGCATCATTAAGATAATGATTATGGCCCGTGCTGAAAGCGTCCCCACTATGCGATGGATCAACGCGTGAAATGAGATTCATGTATAAGTTCGTCTCCCGTTCGTGGGTGTAGTAGGTCGTGAGGGGTTGGACAAAAGTGACCTCTTCATTACGAGAAGGGTAAATTTCTTCTGTTTCTGGATCACGTAACATTTCATCCTTGGTGCTGCCAATGACGCTAGAAGTATGAAGCGGAGTAGGCAGAGGAAAACTTGTGGCATAAGGATCGTGTATCACAGTGAAAATGTGCTCAATGGCAAGCTGAGGGAATCTGAAAGTCAGTGTCTGAATGAGCTGCAGAGCAGTTGTAGCAGTAACTTGTGACTTGGAGCATAAATTTGACATGAGAAGATCTTTGAGCGTAAATCTGCTGGTGGTGAAGTACTCAGTCGGTTTTCTGGTATTTGGCACTTCCATCTCGAGTAACGTCATAGCACTACTCTTCCGTTGTTTGTGTTTCGACGAATGATTTACTAATTGAGACTGATCAAGGTTTAAGGGTGCCTGTGACCTTGAATTGACCCGAGGTTCATCATTTTCGTTGATGAGAAATGTAATTAGTAGGTTAGAAAGTGGGCCGTCGTGGAGTGTCCTAAGCATAATCTCGATATAAGACATGACTGCCATGGCACTCCCGTCAAGATCTGAGCACTCCAGGATTGAAGGATATAATACATTCTCAAGGAATATGCGTCGGACCGCATCCAGGATTGAATGGACGATGGCTGTCCCTATGGAAGCTGACACGTCAATGTTATTTTCTTTGGTGTTGAGCTTCAATACGTCTTGCAAAAACTCCATCAGCTTGAGAAAATGATCCAATCGTTGCCTAAAATCAGGATCATCTGCTTTCTCAATGCCTAGAATCCGGCTACGCTCTTTCTCCAGTTCCAGTTCCTCTATCCTTTTTTGCGATCCGATTGGGCCACAGGTCATGGTATCCCCATCCCCACTCCCTCCCAAGTCCCGGAAAAATTCAATTTTTGAGGGCAAAAGGGAATATACAGCGCTGAGACCAGCGCCCAAGACTTCTGAGAAGTCACCATCAAGGATGTATTCGGCAAGAGTGGTGACTGCATCTGTAATGGGGTCCGCTGGTGTTATATCTTCGTATTGAGATTTGGCTCCTTTAGAAGGTTGTCGCTGCTTGCCTGGTGACATAGCTACATCCATGAGGAATAGTAGACCTGCACGAGAAAACTCTCCTATATTTCCCTCCCTGTGCACAAATCGAAGGAGGTAATCAAATAGTAGAAACTCATAATCCGTCTTTCGATGGGAGGTTGAAGGCGGGGCGGACGCGATTGTCAACTGTGAAGGAGCTTCAGAAGGCACACGTTCGTTGAGGCTTTCCTTTTCTTCCTCTTCCTCTTCCTCCTCTATAGAGCACAGAGGCTGCGAGCGATACCAATGTCTATCGTGGAAGAAAATTAACAGAAGTTCGCGATATGTTCTTATTCGACTACACAGGATACATAGAAGATTGACCACTAAGATGAAAAAAATCATCAGTCAATCCAATAGCAGGGGTAGGAGGCGCACAATCCTCTTCATATTCCGATGGTCGGCTACGGATGGCACTTCCTGCGGCTCCGAGTATACGAGATCTTCCGTCTAACTGTTCCTGGATATCGTCACCCACACAGGTTCGTACAAGTCGCAAGACAGCTCGGTGGACAGCAGAGTGAACCAGAAATTGCTCGTCAAGGAGGACAACCATATTTTGCACCGTACGTAAAACTTCCGCCTGAACCCCCGAAGGTCTATCGGGTTCGCTCAATCGGACAAGTGAGCCAAGTACATCTGTCAACGGTCAAGGGCTATTGACTTAACGAGAGAATAGCGACACACCGTTCTTGAGAAGGTATTCCACGCAAACGCCAGTACCGCTACCAGTGTGCATTAAGCCAGCTGTGAATTACTCTTGAAAGAGAGACCTACCCCTCTTCAGTGCGGGTCGATTCCCAAACTAGAGCGTCAACCATTGATTGCAGCTTCTCAGGTACATTTGTCGACTTGATTCCTTGCAGCAGCTGCCGTTCATCTGGTTGTGTGAGTGTTGACTAGGCTCCAGAAAATGCACGTTAGCCTCAGTCAAAGGAGTTTGGCTCACACACACGTTAATATATTCCCATGACTTATGAAATTCTTGCGCGTAATCAATATGAGGGGCTCTTCGCACTGGCCGATTAGACCCTTTGATGAATTTGGAGAAGTAGTCCATGGAATTGGAGAAGAAGCGCCAGTCAAAAAGCTGAGATCATGATGCATCAATTTCATAGATATATTTTTCATTCCCTCATCGATTCAGTGCGAATAACAATCCATAAAACTGCAGAAATAACGGAGGTATAAACGATGATTTCAAAAATGCTGTGAGCCAGACTAATATCCAGACAGGGCACCAACATGAGGAGCGTTCCCGCCCGAAGATAGACGCCAATCATTGAGTTGGATTCTTCGGTTGTTGCTGCCAATAAACTGGGAGGGTCAGAGTGTAGAATACAAACTGGGTGTCACTTACTAGCAAATGCAACTAAAAATAGCGGCAGGCCGTTGTCCCAATGCCGTTGCGATAGTCCTCTGACCAGCAGCAATGTCAGCACTGGCATCTACCACAGCACCCAACGCATGAATGCCCGATGTACAGAGACTCAAAACGAGACCCTTTTGAAGCACTTTATCTAGGGTCAGCCGAGAGAAGCTGAATCCACAAAACCAAGCAAGAAATACGATTAAACCGTTCGATATCGAGTCGATAACTGGTATCTCTTTTAACCGAAGAGGTGGCACGGAATATTGCCAACTGAGGAAGAGCAGGCATGTGATCGCAATGGTATTATGGAGCCGACGAGTGAGGAGTGAAACTCCCAGTATAAAGATAGTGGATAAACGAGCGGAAACACAGACGAGGGAGCGGTATTTTGGCTGGAGGACCCCTCCTTCGAGCTTATTAAGAATTTTTCGCGGGTTACGGCTATCTGTTGGATAATCGTACACATCATTCATTCCAAAAACAACTGTAAAATGTCAGTGCACTAGATGAACTATCTGACCAAACACTTACTGATACAAAGTGGAATGGAAAAGGAGAAAATTTGTAATGCTGCAAGTGTCACCTCAAAAAATGACAAGGGAATCTTCCGAGAATTTATTACACCAATGACGAATAGTATGGGGCCGAATGACCAGGATAATGGACGACTAGCAATGATTACTTGGACGAGGTCTTGGGCTAGTGACATCCCTGCTTAAAATTATCTTCACATTCATGATTTTCAATCAAGTATTCAGGGGTGGGAAACTAGAATCCGTTAGAGGAGATAGTAACAACATAGGCTCTGCCCGCTGGACTGAGACTGACACAATAGCCTACATCTTCCATCCTATAGTGTTACATTCCAGACCGCTTTGCAATCACTCATCTGCCGGACCAAAGATTACTGTAATATCTGCCACCAAAACATGATAGAAAAAAATGGAAATTCAGCACAACCAAACCAAAAATTATCTATCCTATCCAGTAAAAATATCATTGTCTATCTCTGATTATTGATAATACAAGCAATAAAAAGAAGCGTCTTTACATTCATGGGTGTTGTGTAAAGATCAGGAGTCTTGAGCAATTAGATGGTTAGATATTCCTGCAGATGGCGCAGTCAAACATGATACGATCCTTAAAAAGAGCAGCTGAAACAGAATTAATCGAATCTAGAAAGATGTAGATGGAGTGGACCTACGCAGGACGATAAGAGCTGCCAAAATAGAAACCATGATAATATAGACAATCGTGTACTTGACAACCTAGTATCTTGTTAGCAAGTAGATTTTCAAGGAATTGGACTACCCACAATCCATCTACGCTGTCTTTTTTGCTTGGTGGAGAAAAGAGGAGGTCGTATTTGTTTGGAGGGCCGAAGCCAGACTAGAAGATATAAGTGAGGTTGAGAGATGAACCAAGGAATGACTTACAGAGCATCGTTGAGTGAACACTATTGAAAAACGGAATTATGGTCGGTGGCGTCAGGATAATAAGAAGGATATGTGCCAAAAGGAAGTCCGACGTCCACAAAGACATCTCCACAATCTTCACAATAAACTCTCGGGCAGGTTGTGACATGGCTGAAGTTCCAAGCCCACGACCGTACCACTTACCAGTCCACCAAGCACGGTTAGTTTCGTCATGTTTAAATTCACGGGTGAGGAACACAGCAATAAAAATCTTCTGAATGGCACGTTGAATGGCAATGATTGCAATGACACCGAGAACGGCATGAGATGCGTCCCAAAGTTCCAAGAACCACTGGAAATCTAGTTAGCAGCATACAGAAAAATGTCTGGTAAAACGACACCCACAAAGAATTCAAAGAAAGCAACAAGACCAACCAATCCCAGGACATGGGCCAAGGTAGCCATCAAGGAACCAAATTTGGTCCAGGATTCCATCATGGGCCCCAAGAAAAGTGAAATGAAAAACAGGCCAATCAGGATCGCAGCATTCCAGACGACGGGTCCGACTGCAATGATAGCAATACGAATAAGGGGACTGGGTCCAAATTGACCATTCGCATCAGGGAAGGATTTCACAAACATGTATGCTACAATGATGATGATTGCCATGCAGATAGGCCATATAATCTCGGAAAAGATGACGGACTGCCAACTTGCTCGAGGGACGTCACCTGAGAGTTTTTCAGAAGGGTGACCCAACTTCTTTTTCTTATAACCAGTGATCATAGTTCTCGAAAGCCTGCAGTAGCCGTACCAACTGCTTGCCTTGGTCCTTGAATTTCCACGAGACATCCAACGCAGAAATTCCCGGTAATCAATGATGAAATCGGCGAAAGAAAATTGGTGAGGATTGAAAAGGAATGGCGCGATGCAGAGTGATAAGACTGAAAGCCAAAAGTAGATGAGGTGAGGGATCCAAATTGACATGGTGGCATAGAGCAGCAGTAGTAGGTTCCTCATGCCCATGTAGATACTTGGACCAGCAAAACGAGAGTACAAGATGCTGAAGGATATACGAGTTGTCGCAAAACCTCGCCCAGTTGCGATGTACCGAGCACCGCCGAATGTCAAATTACTGAGAATGGAGTTAGAGTAGATCTGGGTCGAGAAGACTTCAAAGATAGGTGATAATGACAAAAAGTGTTTTGCAAGACGGAGAATGGCTTTCCCAGTCCCTCGCTCCACCAGTTCTAAGGATGATGTCAGATATAAAGTATACAAAAGGGAAGAAGCAATCACCTTGCAGGAACAAAGGCAAGAAGGCAATGAAAAAGACCAAAAAGATTGAAGTAATGCAGCGTTTGATCCAGTCAAAGACAGGGATCAGATTGTAGCAACCAGGTTGACCTCCAATGACATTTCCTTGTCCATCAACACGGCAAATGGCCAGCTGCTTATTCAAAGTGCCAATATAGAGTACTGCAAAGAGTATGAGGACCATCAAATGATGAAAAAATGGACACGAACAAGTAATCATGAACACCTGAATGGAGTAGATAACCAAAATGTTGTTGATATGGAAGCCTGGGTGACCATAATAGAAAGTCAAGAACCGATCAATAGGTAGCTGAGTGCCCAAATAATAATACTCTCGACTGAGTATCTGTTCACCCATACCAGTACCAATCTTCGTCTGGAAATTAAGAATGGTTCCGAATCCAAGATCACGGCCCTTTCCACACTGATAATACTCTGAATGTTTGATTCTTCCACCCCGACCGAACGCATTCATGCCAGCAAAGATATCCTCATTAAGATGTAAACCCTTTTGTGCTTTGGACACACCACCGCGGGTGTTCATGAAAGTAGCATTTAGAAAATCAGGATGTCCGTAATGAAGCTTTCCACCAATCCATGCCAGGGCGCGCGCTGTCATGGTACCGAATGTTTGCTCCTTTCCGGCAGCAATATCACCAAGGACTCCGATATTCTCGGAGAAAATGTACTCGCGAGTGCCAACAATGGCAACAGGTGAGCGGTTAAACTCTTTATGACCCCATTGGGCGTAGGGACTTTGGCTTGATACAGAATACTCCTCGAATTCACCTAGGATATTGCGTATTTTCAAACATTCTTCCAAATAATTGTCCTGATTAGCATCGATCAACTGAAGATATTCACCACGATAGAAGATGATTGCATGGTTTTGGTTATCTGACTTTCCGTCCCCAAGGATGGGATTACCAGGAAGCTCAACCCTGAATTTAGGTTTCCGCTTGCCAGTTTTTTCGTCGATCTCGGAGTGGCCATCGATGAGAGCGGAAAACAGTCTCGCCTCTCCTCCCTTAGTTCCGGGCTCCTCGTCAAGGTAAGCAATTTGCAGATCCGGATATGCACGTAACAAGAATTCTGCATTCTCTTGTTCCTCCTTGTTGAACTTGGAGAAACGTTGCATAGATATAGTAAACTTAAATTTGCGGCGTGCCATACGCTCTAACTCCTTTTCAAGTCGTTCTGTATTTCCTCCAAAGTTGTGAACGATATCTGGGTTCTCAACACGGTAGAGCAATTTGATGGCCTTCGAGTAGTTCATCATCCCGGATACGGTGCGATAAAGAGTTTGAGCACGGAGAGATGCCCAGATACGGGTGCGAAGGGTATATTCCGGGGAGGATGTCTTAAATCCGATGCAATAGAAAGGAAGATCATCGATTTTATTTGACTTCTCATCGTGCTGGTAGGCAGTACCATCCGTCGCTTCTGTCTCCTCTGCAAGAATCTTGGTATCCTTCACAAAGTTGTCCCACTCAACTGGATGTAACTGCTTCAAATATTCCAGTAAAGTGACCCGTGTATTTTGATCTTCCTCGCGGATGATCTCCCGTAAGCTCAACAGAATTTTTTCTGAATAATGAGGAACGAGAACAGTAAATGTTGGCATCGCATCGACGGGAAGTGGTTCAGGTAGTGCAGTCGTAAGGGAAGAGGCAAAGAACGAGATACGTCGCTCGGCTTCGCCACCGTCAGGGAAGAATGTATTCTTTGAGCCGTCTTGATGAGTGAAGAAGGGAGGGGCGCGCAAAGTGCGGCGGCCGTCAGGACCATCAACTTGATGATATAATAGTCGTTGAACATGATCGATCGAGAGGAGATGCTCGCGATACATGGAAATAATGATGGCATTCCAGATTTGTGATACCAGAACCTAAGGACAGTCAATCAGAAAAGATTCCAGATAGAATATAGAATAGCTAGCTTACTTTTGGCTTGTACTTCACTTCCATTTCAGCAGTAGCTAAGAGCTTAGCATAAACCCGCTTTGGGAGGCGGGTGTAAATGTCTTTCCAAGGGGTCCAGATAGATAGGCCAAGCGAGAACGATCGGCCGATACTGAAGATGACAACCCAGATAATGTACCACAAATATGTGTCAAGAAAGAAGAGAATCAGATCCATGACATACATGATTGCCAAGGCAAAAGGGACCTGATTGGTACACAGGCTATTGCCAAATATCTTATCATTGCATCCCTGAACTTTTGTCCGAGCCATAACAGCAATAGGACTACTGAATGATGATGTCAGGAAAAAGTAGGATTCTGTGAATTTGCATCCAAAAATTAACAACCACATGAGAATTGAAGCGGTGCGCGCGGTCCGGGGAAGTGAGGGATAAGAAGCAGTAAATGTTTGGGACGCCATATATTTTCTAGATTTTCCAGCAACACGATCACCAAACATTCGACCCGAGGGTATGATCCCAAATGCCAGCGTGGCAACGACGGACACAAAGAACTGCACAATGCCGATGATCAGAGGTATCTGAGAGTTGGCGCTTGCAGTACGGCCATCCACTAACGCGATATAGAAAGTGGGCCCAGCAGTCAGAGCAAGGATGACGAGAAGAAAAATCAATCGTGTCGTAAGATGAGAAGCGTTGTTCCAGGTCGTCGGAATATACGAAAATTCGGCGAATGTAGCAAGGATCATGATGCCAGTCGAAACTGCACCACCCAATGCAGTAGCAGACCACGTCATCGGCGCAGAAGGAAAAGGTTTATTATGGGGAGCATATACTTTCGGTGAGTTGAAAGCAGTATAGAAGTAGAAGAGAGCAATGTGAAGAATCCAGATGCGGTTGAAATTCACGAGTAGGTGAGCAGTGGAGCGCTTTTCAAAATAAGTCTTGAAAAACGTGCGTTGCCATTCGACTTTGCCTAACTTCATGAAGCGTTGGGTAGGGGGAATATCGATGAGTCGTTGCTAGAAGATGTTTTAAGAATGCTTGATTTCAGCACAAGATAAATGAAACATACTCCTCCCTGGAGAACAATTTTGGCGAGGCCTTCGGGATACCAGAAAAGTTGATTGATGTCGTCATAGCCGATGATCTGGTCATGATCTTTCTCTTTCCTCACGAACTTGCCGTCTAAAACCTCATATCCTTGATCTCTCATAAAACGATACAAGGGTTTGATGACAGTATTCAGGTAAAGACCCTCAGGCACAGGATCGACACGGTTCTGACATTCGGGACTCCGATAGTAGTCGTCGGCGCATTTGAAAATGAAGCATAGACATTCTGGAACAAAACGAACGTTGCCAGCTTCCCCCCAACAAAGGAGGAAAAGTGCAATCTGGCGGAGACGGTCATATTGGCTCATACTGTTCATTGCATTGCGCCAGCGGTTGAGCGCGCTATCTAGAGACTTTGAACCTGCAGTCTTTGCTCCTTTGATACTTTTCAGGCGTTGAAGTCCAGGGTTTTGTGTTTGACCGACCGCGTCATCCAGGTTGAGCTGAGCAGCAAAATACCATTTACGGTAATTTGCATGCTGACCACCAATATAGTCTGCATGGACAGTCAACAACGCTTGGTTTGGTGACATGCGTGATGTCCGAGAGTCCAAGAGGTGCATCAAGAAATCAAACTGAAGATGTGGAATAAATGTTTGCGTCTTGCAGTGACAGGTCAACCCACCATATTACGCATAGAGTCCCGTTGAAACCCAAACTTTTGCGTGAGGTCAAGAAATATATCCTCAATCTCTTCGGTTGACATTGGTATCTGGCGGTCAGCAGTCCAAGCTGGATAGTGTTCGGTGGAACCAAGACCTGGATCGGCAAAAGGAGAGGTGCCAGGAAAGCTGCCATGTGAGTCGACAGAGGGGTTGTATCGATTATATTCATTAGACTCTGAAAATTGTTGTTAACAGTATGAGAATTGTTGATTCAGATATTCACAAACCATTGTTCTGGTCATAATATCCCGGGCTTCCTGCTAAACGAGCAGTACTTGAATTCATACTATTGTAGTGATCGCCTAGCTCTGAGGCGTCATCATATTCTCTGCGAGGAGATGGAAATGGAGGACCTTGTTGCAAAGGCTGGGGCGAAAAGAGTGCGTTTCTTGGATCCAAAGTCCTGGGATATTCTGGAACGGCCATAACGACTGGTATGTGGGATGAGGATGGGAGATTATCTGAAGAGCTGTAAAGGAACGAAACGAGAAAGAGGCCGTCAGCGACAGGAATGGACTTGAAGGAAAAGAAAAAGTTGTCGGCGCCAGCGAGGAAGAAGTTGGAAATTCTTCTATAGCGACCCTGTAAATCTGATCCTGTGACATTGTCACTTGGTGATGAGAGCATCACACGCAATTAAGTAGACCGAAGAGCTTAGCCTTCGTGTGCAATGATGACTGCATTGACTGACCTTCAGAGAGTTTCTCGTTTTAACTGTATCTGACGGCAGCCACCTAGAAGGTAGTAAAAAATAAAATTTGGTGTTGCCCACGGAAAGGTATCGGCCGGCATGTCACACTTATAACCTGTCGATTTGAAGTGCTATCATGTTTGGGGAGGGCAAGAGTCTGTTTCACCCACGGTGGAAGAACACACCAGACGTTTATCTTTCATTCGAAACGCATTGTAGAAGCTCTCAAGTACCCTCACTTGTCTGGTTCTGTCTATGTTACATCTCAGAGTTTCCCGATCAACTTCAGCTCCCTAACAAGCTCATCTACCGACCCTCGAGTTCTCTTTTACCGAAGAGCTTTCGCCTCATCGATAGTTTTCTTCGTGCTCCATCTTCCAGTGCTACTACCAATAACCACTCCAGTTTTGACCTCAAAAAACTTGACCCACGCTTGTGGGCCGCCGTTGTTCAGATCTTTGACCGGATACCCCCCCAATTACGAACCTATACTCTTGCATTGAACGATGAACTCTTGCCTTTGATCCAAGGGTTAAGAAACACAGACAGCTTTTCCTTGATCACAATTCTAGAACTTCCCGGCTGCGATGCTCTTACGGATAATAATGTTGCTGAGCTCAGATGCTTGCATGCACTTGCAGCATTTGATGCCAGTAATACTAAGTTATCCTCCCACGGCATTGTAACGCTTTCCCGGACGCTTTCCATCAATGACCCAAGCGAGTCTACACGAAAGCTTCGAGGACCTTGGAGTCTTCGTATCCTTCGCCTCAAGCATTGCAGTGAAATTGACAATGCAGTGTATCACGTTTTTTCATCCTTCCCACTTCTGGCTGTCATCGGTGGGCATATGTATGGTTGTCATCATGGTGCTGTGTTTCTAATATTTAGACCTCCGCGGGACGAGATGTCGCCCTGCAGTGACTTCAGACCAGATGCCATTCCTGCCTTGTAAAGAAAGGAAATTGTTCTCTTCCAATTTGTCTTCCTCCCTTGCGCAATTACAGAGACTTCAACATAACATGTTTTCTGCTCCTGAAGAGTATCAATTTATCCTTCGCATCAAGAATCTCTGCCACGAGAGCGTCGCAAACCTTTTATACAATGCTAAAAATCCCTTGTATCGAGCATCCACATCAACGAGAAATCCACGGGATGACTACACTCATCACCCAAAATGCGATCGCGCTCACATAGAAAATGCAGAGCCATTACGGGAAAGCATCCTCAAAGCAAACATGGAACGTTACCCAGACCTGTCGCGTACAGAGGTGAGATTTCCGTGAAACCTTTATTGGTGCTTCATTCATATTATCTCTATAGTCGAACTTGCCGCCTATGGTCATTGGCAACAAACAATTCGATGAGCATCAGACTTCTCAAAAGGACTCCGACTCCTATCACAGATCTCTCAAAAAACTAAAATTGTCTACCTCAAATAGTCGCGACAGACATTCTCCCAAGGATTGTTTCGAAGAAGAGAAACGACTGAAACCATCTCAGACTCAGTAGATGAAATGACTGCTGAACCTAGGTCTTGCGTACCTCACGGCCGTGAATTATATTGGTATGATGCGGACCTACAGAGGGCAAACACATATGTTCCTATCAGTCTCACGAAAGGTCGATACGAGGATGACCTAATGCTTTACCGTCAAACTCGGCCATGGCACCACCTCGAGAAAGAGCTGCGCAAACTCCTGGAAAAGGAGAGTCGATTGGAAAACGCACAAGTCAACGCAGTTCAGTATCTTAATACCCTCGGAAGCAGGAATGTAATAAAGGCACAAGAAGGCTTACAGTCTATGACTGCTCTCGCCCTGCGACGTCAAAGAGAACAAAAATTGCAGAACGAGAGTGGGTCATCGTGCATGCAGATGTCTCTGAAGAATCCGCTCAGGAAATTTTCTCGATCACTGATCTCACAGCCGACCAAAGTTGGGCCTCTAGTAACCCAGAAATCTCTGAGACCGACACTGAAAGTCTCAAAACCCATTCGAGTGACACTAGAAGAGAACAGCCCAGCGATATCGATGTCGCAGGCACAAGAGACGACATCCTCTATAGGTTCAACATTCTGAAGTGGGGATGCCGAGCACTCAAAACGGCCAGACATATGTAATCTCGTCCCGGCATCACCATCTTGAATCTTATCCGGCGTTGCCATTCAAAGTAAACGTAACCGAGAGGTGGTAAAAAAGACTGGGAAGCATGGGCTTCAAAGAAAACATGAGTAGTCATGTATTTAGTGCTAAACCATCAAGCAACGATGTAGTTGGTTAGTAGTCGAAAGTGTTGGAATATCAAGCCGACGTCGTGACCCAGCTGAAGGTTCAAGAACCTTCTAGAATTTTTCCCATAGTATATACGCTTGGTAGTTTGTTGTGTGTACTCACCGGTTTGCAAAGGAATAAACTCTTCTCTTTCATTCCAAGCCAAACCAACCTGCAACTCTGTTTTTATGACAGAAAGCATACGTGACACCCTGAAGTGACATTGAGGGTAGTTTGCAAACCTTTCAGATCGGTTGTTGGGGCGACGAGGTGAGCTGACTTGTCAAGGAATTTTCGTCTCTTTGTGCAGAGGACGCCGCAAACCCGTGGGAATAACTTAAGGGTTCAAGTTCTGTCGATACACCGGAATATCCGTTCATCTTCGCGCACCCATGCGCGCATCGACTTGCCTAGCTATCTGTAGACCGACGGTTCAGCAAGAATCCACTCGCAAGACTTTTGCGAAGGTCGGAACAACACCACGTATACAAAATCAAAGATTGTCGACAGTAACCAGGCCTTATACATTTCATATTGGTGTAAGTTGGGCAGGAAAACCACACCGAAACTCGGACTCTGGGTTCAAAATACCCTTTCCCTCAGACGGACTGATAGGTTCATGGAGAGATCAAACTCTAGCACGACCCAAGGCAATTAAAAGTACAGACGCGGGAGAGGATTTTTTTTTCGTGCAAGAGGTACGCCTTTCTATGACATCTTGTTACATCTGTGAAGCCATTTCTATCTTCCTTTCTCAATAGATGCAGAATGGCTCAGTATGTACACAAGATTCATAGCCTGTTTGCCACCTTATCTCAACCATCCTTCTCGTGCTTTCTGAGGGTGTAGCATTCGGTGTAGCGGATGGCGTAAGCGGATGGGTAGAAAATGGTGTCGACCCGTCTCTGTTCTCACAAGCTCTGATGTATCATGCACAACGATATTCTCGAAATGCCTGGGCAGGGGAACCCGAAATTGATCCCACTCTTGATTATGAAGAGCAAAAGCGGATAGAGGGCTGGGAAATGACACCATATGAATGTATCGGTCTCGCATATCATGGTGTTTTGAGAGAAAAGATGGTACTAGCAGGTAAGCTTGAGTATGTCATATCTAAATTGCCACCATTATTTACTGATCAGGTTCGAGCACCGCGTGTATTATCAGTTTGAACACAGCGAATGGGATTTTACAGTCTGCTAAGTGCGTTGCTCCATTCCCAGGATGTGCACTAAGAGTATCATATACTTCTGACATCCATCAGTCTAGGAGATAGTGGATTTGCGATTATACGGTCGTCATCAATATTTTATAGACAACGAACACAGACACATTCTTTCAATTGTCCGAAGTAAATATTTCATGATCGCCTCGGCCGATTTTCTCTCATCCATTTCCAAGACAACTTACAAAACTTCCTTCTAATGCCGGTCGATTTTCTGGTGTGATTGTTGACGCCCCAAGCGATGCAGATACATTCCAGACCAAGCTCAGAGACGGAGATATCGTGGTTGCTTATGTATGTATGTTTGCTCGTCATTTGGGAATAGAGCACACAAATCGTCCTTTGTCCATTATCCTCCAGACAGATGGGTTTTCAGATAATGTCTTTCCATCTGAGATGGCAACCATTTGCCGTCTAGTTGCACGGTCGGGCGGTTCTGAAGATACAATTGCTCAGGCCATGGCTGATCGCATGGTTGACTACTCTCAGTTATGTATGAGGAGTAGAACTAGAGTCAGTCCATTCGAGAGTGCGCTCACAAGTCTTACCTTTGCCATCTCTTCCTTATCCATCTTTTCCCTAGGAGATGCAGCACGGGAAGGCATGTTCTTCCGTGGAGGGGTAAGTCAATGGCCGGTTCTCTTTCTATCCTAAGTTGATATATTACATTCGCACCTACATAGAAGGAGGACGAGTAAGTGA
This sequence comes from Leucocoprinus sp. KB1807203, assembly GCA_019327925.1. Taxonomy (NCBI): domain Eukaryota; kingdom Fungi; phylum Basidiomycota; class Agaricomycetes; order Agaricales; family Agaricaceae; genus Leucocoprinus; species Leucocoprinus sp. KB1807203. The sequence continues at coordinate 201,150 of JAHTMQ010000004.1, read as the reverse complement.
ATTATCATGTTCTACCTATAACAGCATACTCAGCCCAGTTGACAGTGTTACTATCGTAGTCGGACTAGTCAGGGAGACAACATGACGACACGTCATACCGTCATCTTTGGTGGGTAGCTTCATTGATTTGTACTATATATCATGTATATTCCTCGTTTCCCAATAGATTGGCATGTTGGAATTGATACCCTTCACTACCCATGAACATTGATTATAGCATTTCTGTTACTCTCATGAATACCATCAGAGATTGCGTTCAATAAAGCTCTCAATAACACCAACAGGCGTCAAGGGATATTCTTTTAGTTGGATTTCGTCATCAACCAGGAGTGTATTGGGTTGAACAAATATCTTGCGTGGCTGACAAGAGAACACGTTGTGTCAGACAAGGAGCACCGGTATTGATGGATGTTGCAAACCTGTTTCTTTGCCAGGACAAGATTCCTTATCTCTCCTTCCCAGCCACTGAGGGGTGAGGTTAAGTCGTTATAGAACCTGCGGGCACCGAGACCATCGGCTGTGCTCTTGCGGACCTGAAGTTCTACGAGCAATCTTCCGGCTGCCTCTCTTCCTTTGGACAGTACAAGATTCCGATCGACCTAGGGACAGTAAAAAGACGTGAAACAATTAATTGGTGAGTGACCTCCAACGTTCCATAGCATACATAGTTTCACTCACCCGAATATGAAGGTTCACGAGAGCACCTGTACCATCACGAATCTCCTCTAATCGCACAATGCCGGAACGAATGAGGTGTTGAGTTATTCCAAGCCTGAAGAACATGTCAATTGTAGTAGCCCTCATATCGCTTGAAAATGTCACCTAGCCTGCATATGAGCTTGACCATGCTTTCTAGTGACAGGGTCATAGAACTCGAGAGCACGTAAGCCAGCCCTAGCCATGAGCAGGAACGTGATGTATTGAATATCCTCGACATCTTGTTGGCTCGTATACTTAAAGGGGCAGAATGAGCATTGATTTGATCAGAAAAGCTTTTGACCACCCACGTTAAAAATTTTCAAGATTGCAGGTTCACTGACAACTAACCCAGAAAATAATGGTATGAGGAGAATAGATAGATGTTCATTGACCAGACTTACGATAGAGGGCAACTGTCTCAGCGCGGCATTCTTCCATGGAGGAAGACACTTCACCAAGTACAGATCCCGGAGTCTGCCCAGGTTTGTACCAGGATGTGCTGAACATAGATGTGTGATTGTCAGAGAATCCAGATAGGTCACACGTACATCGGTTTTCCGGTCAAAGGATTGATGACCTATAGACAGAGTAAGCCAACTGATCAGAACATGAACAAAAAGCAAACTTTTTTAGGATCGAAATTTTTAGTTCCATCTGTAGATTCCTCAAACTGTTTGCCTGAACCATGACCCAGAAGTTCATGATTGGCAACTTGTAGCTCAAATGCCCGGCTATCCCAGGCATTATACAGGGCAACGTCATCGGGATGAACAAATGTGAGCTTTTCATCTAGAAATTGGGATGTCCACATCAGTCAGGGTCTATCGTTGACGGAGACGTGGCCCACTGGGAGCTTTCGCGGCTAAAATATTCTAGTAAGAGGTATATGAGCGGAGTCAGAACCAGCAAGCAAGGAACATATGTACAGCGAGTGAAACATTCTTGAAACCCGTCGATTCACGTATCTCGTAGTAGTTCTTATGAATTGATACTTAGCCTGGAATTTGTCTTTGTGAGATACCATCTCACCGGAATCTACCAGAAACAAAAAGGATTTGGGATCAGTTTGAGTGGAATCGTGGTTCAAGTGCTTGAGTCCTACATTTATGCCAGCAGGAATACCTAGATGAATGTTTAGCTTCGGATCGAAAATGAATGTATAGAGTTCCCAAACCCCCAGTTGCAAAATTCACGACTTCCAAAGCCGTAAAGTCAGGTTTTTTAAACTTATCGACTTCAAAATCTGGGCCCCAGGGTAACACTTTGATCAGTTCCGGTGCTTGATTCACCAGGACCTCGTATTTGGCGCTGAGTGTCTTGTTTACGATCGCGGTGAATCCTATTCATGATGAGCTACTCTATCGAGAAAGATGGCCGATCATATTTACCTTCCCACTCCGCACGTCCTCCATAAGGATCGACGTAGGTTTCAACAAACTGTTAAGATAAAGGTCAGACAAAGCCTCCGATGGTATATACATGATATACCCCGATGTAAGATTCAACGACAGGTCCGACATCCTTCACCCATTCCTCTGAAGCATCCTTGTGGGCTTGAATGGAGCCCGTCTCGAACCTTGCCATATGAGTAAGGTTGTAGACAAATGTAGACAAAGATCGGAAAGTCCGCCTACGATTTAATATATCCCTCGATCATCTTGGTCTGGTGTTCGTTCGCGGCAAATTTCTTGGCCTGGAAACATCAATAAAGAAAATATATAGCGTATGGTACCGGCCTCAATCACCTCGCCTAGTGCTTCGTTGACTCTCTGAAGTGCCGAAGAGAAATCACCATACTCCACTGTAACCTTGGCTTTCTTCCCCTGAGCATCAGTCTCATGAGTAATGGAAGCAGTTTTAGTGGCCGACGCCACTCGCAAGGTATAATCATTTGGTCCATTCTTCACAACACTAAAAACAACTGTTAAATTAGTCACGAATAGGAGGGCATTGAATGAATGACCCACCGAGTGTTCAATACATCAATCTTCAACTTCTCTGCAGCCGCTTGAACAACAGCAATCTCATCATCGTCGATCACGTCGCCGAGGTAATAGTTTGACACGTGTCCCAGGCTCCGTTTTCCAATGAACAAGCTGGACTCCGGAGAAGTGGAATAAATATGACCCTTGAGCTAAAGCAGCCCTTTCATGAGCTATCCGCATTTGTCGCAGCAGGGAGAAGCGTTACCTTATTCCACAAGGTTAGAACCTCATCCTTATTAACTGAACTTTGGACAACTGCTTCAAACTTGTCCACAGGAAGGCGTGGGTTGATTTTGGTGAAGCCAAATGATTTGTAATTGACCAGGTTACTCAAAACCTGTAGCCAGCTTAAGCCATTCCAATCAGAGAGAATGGTGAGACTCGCAACACACTTGAGTAATATATTGGAGGAGATCATCCCATTCCTCCGCTGAAAGCCCGGAGGCAACACGCAACTCGTCTAAATTTCCAAGCTTAGACTTGTCATCATTACTGAACGTGAGGATCAACAAATCATATAGCTCGACAGCTTGTGGGGTCCATTGGCCTAGCTTATTTGTTAAGTGCTTATGAGATAGATAGTGATATGACATGAGCCCCGACCTTGAATGATCCGGGCACCAGCCCAGGAAGCCCTGTTCAGGAAATGCGTGTATTTCTTCTCCTGAGGACTTTGCAGGTCTCAATTAAGACTCGTAATGGAGCATCCACAAGTAAAGCTCGCACCTTAAATGGGCGAAGGATTTGGCCACATCTAAACTGCATAGAGGAGCTGCACAGTCAGTAAGAAAGCGCTCATCATTGAGAGTAGCAGATGTCATTGTCCTCGCTTGAACGTCAATTCGAATGTGAGAAGAGATTGAAGGTCGGGCCAGGTGATATATCTGCGATGGAGAACATCTCTCCCGGCTCGGGTTCTCCGGATGAGAATCATCAGTTGTGTAGATAGAGATCATAATCACGTGCAACAACACAACATCTTCCCACCCCCATCACCTCGCAAAAGTCTACATACAGACAAAACAAAACAGAACATGAATGAACAAGTGCCAGAGACGGCTGCCCTATACCTGGAACCCCTATCCCAGGCCTGAGGAGGCCTGGGTCAAGGATGAAAAGGGTACACACCACCCCGACAAAAAAACCCCAACAGGAGGGCAATCCCCCTGGACCTACTGAAGACCCCGCCACTCAAAGCCAAAAGAGTCTCCCCAGCCTCCAGAGCTAAAAACCTCCAAACAAATAATAATAACTCTGAGATAAACAACACTCTAGTGTACCTAGCTTTCTATTCTCAGACTTTTTTTTTAAAAAAATCATCAATTTATTACATAGGGCTTGGTGGCAAACTGTGGTAGTTACACAAGGTATCCACTTATATAAGAAGGAAAGAAAGAAATAGGCAATGTAGGTCTTGTTCATACTATGTAGTAGTGTAGTGTAGATAAGAGATGTCATATACCAAATTTTTGGTTTTATTTTATTTTATTTATCATTTATTATTTATCTCCTAAATAATTACTCCTAGCTCTGTAGGAATATCATGGTGCAGACTGGATCTCTCTTATTCCAGTTATAGTATATACACAGAGTAGATACATGGTAGCAACCCAGTCTATAGATTAATGTCTACTCATCCATTATTTATATTTTCTTTTCTTCTATATACTTTTCAACTTGGACTTTGGACCTTTACTCAGCTATTTGACAACATCTCCTTGTCTCTGAAATCAACAATCACTTATGATAGGAGATCAGGGTACAACACATACATTGAAGCCAAGATCATCTTTTACTGTCATCTCCAAACTCTTTGCTTTTGGTTAATATATCTTGGAGTATATATATATTTCATTTTTCTTATTAGCTAGTACTTCTACTCCTTGATTTACACTATCTCAGAGTTATACTATTAGCTAATACCTACTTCACTCCACATTCCTGATAAGAGAGTAGGTTAGAGGACAGACTATGTTATACTATTGTTAAATAGAAGGGGAGCAGCATAGGAATAGCTAAGAATATACTAGGAATTACTGTGAATATACTGTGAATGCACATTCCAGGTTCCAGTAAGTGACACAAAGAATAGAATTAGAGTAAAGAATACACTACTAAAAGAAATGAGAGACATTGCTCTCTAGTCCTGTAGTTTTACAGCTAGTCTAGAAGGAATGTCAGTAACAAAAAAGAAGTAGAATGACCTTGGTCTTAGCTCATGCACTATACCTCAATCTTCTGTCACTTGTTGTGGTTGTAAGAGAATTGTACTAAACTTTACTTCTAATCTACTAGTGGTAATCCACCAGAGCAACCCTATACTAATTAAATACTATTATCTAATATTTAATTAGTTTAGTTAGTTCCCTCACTCCCCACCCTAACTGCTAGGATGTTCTGAGATAACCACACTTGTATATATAGTATAAGGGCAACTGAGTAAAGCTTTCTGTTATATATCAAATTTTTTGGTTATATTTTTTTATTTTTTTATTTATCTCCTAAATAATTACTTCTAGCTCTATAGGAGTATTGTGGTATAGACTAGATCTTTTCTATTCCAGTTATAGTATATATATAGAGTAAATACATAGTAGCAACCTAGTCTATAGATTAATGTCTACTCATATTTGTTTATATTCCTTTTCTCCTCCTATATACTTCTCAACTCAGACTTCAGATCTTCTCTCAGTTACCTAATGACATTTCCTTGTTTCCAAAATTGACAATCACTTGTGATAGAAGATTGGGATGCAATACATATATTGAAGCCAAAATTGTCTCCTACTATCATCTCTGAACTCCTGCTCCTTGATTTACATATCTTGGAGTATAAGTATATTCTCTTTCTGTTATTAACTAATACTCCTTCTCTGTAATCCATACTATTTCAGAGTTATACTATTAGCTAACCCCTACTCTGTTTTACATTCCTGACACTTCCAGGAGAATTCTCAGTTATGATTACACTCTAGAGTATGTTACAACTTATCTTCTAGGAGAATTTCTCAAAGATTAGGATGAGGCTCCTAGAAAGGTAATCTGATACTATATATAAGTCCCTCTAGTTATAGAATATCCCAATAGTCAGGGTCTAGAATATAGAGATAAAGCAACTAATTAAATATTAGGTAATTTTTATTTAATTAGTACAGGGTCATTCTAGTAGACTATCACTAGTATATCAGGAGTACAACTTAGTATAGTCTATAAGGGCGAAACTGGAGCAAAATAACTCTAGGAGAAACCTCAGTATATAAATAGACTCCAGGATGCATTTACAACTCACCTCCAGAAGAAATCTCAGAGAATAGGATAAGGCTTCTAGAGGGTAATCTACACTATATATACAACTTTCCTAGTTATGGAACATCTCAGTAATCAGAGACGAAAATATAGAGGAGGGTAACTAATTAAATATGAGGTAGTTATTACTTAATTAGTTGTAGGGTTGCTCTAGTATACTTCTACTAGTATATCAGAAGTAGAGTTTGTGTCACAAACTTCATTTGGACCATAACTCCAGGAATACTTGACCGATTTCGACGATCTAAATGGCCACCAAAAGCCCTTAAGAAAACCTTTCAAACGGTACCAAAAACGTCTCAAAGCAATCAGTATTCACCGAGTTACCAGCAGATCAGTCAGTGATCACCAAGTCACTAGACACTAAATTGCTGATATCTTGGAAACTGCTTAACATAATCATTTGCTTCAATGACCATTGTGAAGCTCTCTTCAATGTGCTTCTTTTGGCTATAAATAGATCCAGAGGCAATAAAATCCCATGGAGATACAAGATTCTCAATGTTTGTATATGACAACTGATCTTTATCTATAGATTATTATCTGTCCTTGAATAGAACAAAGGACTGCCCTAAGATAGTTATATTATCTCTATTTCAAGAACAATAGCACTCCTATATGTAGAACAATAGGTAGTGATCATGTGGTAGGCTGTTCTGGTGCACAGACCACCACAATTATATATTTAAGGACTGTATGTCTGAGGATAAACCTCAGACTTAACAACATCTTTTGCTGCTTGTCTAACTTCACTTTTTTGAATACTTTGATTATCAAATCAAGCAATTACAAATCAGTAAGTGGCCATTTGTGATAGTTTGGTATGGTTTCCTTACAGCAACTTCTGTGATATTGATAGAGATAAAAATGAAATAACAAGAGTAAATATAACAGATCAGAAAGACAGAATCTTCAAGCTATTTTATAGTTATGTGCAAACAAGTAAGTACAGAAGAAATAAATCAGAAAAGAAAGAGCTCACAAATAATAATAAATAATAAAGAATCTAATAGAAACCAGAAAAGAATACTGTTTTTAGTATCCTCTCAAGAAGACCTCAACTGATTATAGATCTCAAAGGTATGCATTCATCTTGCACTATAACACTACCCCTCTCAGTCTAGTCTAGCAGTCTAGCTTGCTATTAATACAGCAGTACTACCTAGAACTCCCATGCCCTCATATAGGCTCTACTTTAACTAACCATACAGTTGGAAATCTACTCTGAAAAATATATAGCAAGCAGTTAAACTCCTAGCCAAGCAAATGCCCAAGTCCTTCTCAAAATAAGATATTCTCTTGAGGAATATTTTTGTATAGATTTTTATAAAAGAAAAAGTAAGAAGAAACTCAATCACTCAAAAATAGCAGTGGAGCTCTAGGGTAACAGAAAGAGAGAGATGATAGGGGGTGACTTATTGTTAGGCCCCTCCACTAAAAGAGTACAAAAGGAAATTGTTTACTGGAATAAATAATAAAATATAGTACTAACTTTCAATCGCATGCTAAAGATTCAAGGGGATAAAGCAGAAATAGAGGATTAAAGAGAGGTATCAGAAATTATATGCAGCTTTATATAAGTTTTATAGTTATTTGGTATCAAACAAGTATGAGGTCACTTGTTAACACTAAATCATGAAGACTTGAGATTGTTATATACTAAATTTTTGGTTATATTTTATTTTATTATCTATTTATTTATTATTTATCTCCTAAATAATTACTTCTAGCTCTGTAGGAGTATTGTGGTGCAGACCGGATCTCTCTTATTCTAGTTATAGTATATATACAAAGTAGATACATAATAGCAATCTAGTCTATAGATTAATTGTTATCAATGGACAGTGAATATCCTTAGCAATCACCCTAGGTAGATGTTCAAGAAGAACTCAATAGAGTTCTTCATTGGATTGCTGCCCTACTTATACTACTACTACAGTGGCTGTACCCTAGAGTCCCACAATCACATGTTCTTTCCAGAATGTTCTATGATCACCTGACCTTGTTACGTGATTTGACTTACTAAGTCCCTACCCTATTTATATTCTTACTCTATTGTATACTTTGAGGTTTTGGATTAAGTGTTCAAATGCATAGGAAACCTTTTCCTGTTTGGAGCTCTCATAACATTAACATCTACTCATACTTGTCCATATTCTTTTTTCTCTTCTATATACTTCTTAACTCAGACTTTGGACCTTACCTCAGTTATTTGATAATATCTTCTTGTCTCCAAAATTGATAATTACTTGTGATAGGAGATTAGGACACAACACATATATTGAAGCCAAGATTGTCTTCTATTGTCATCTCTGAATTTCTACTCCTTGATTACAATATCTCAGAGTATATGTTAAAAGGGGCAAAAAAAGTTTTTACTATGACAAACAAGTAAGAAAAGAGGTAGTAATAGTCCTCAATTGCATGCTAAAGGGTTCATGGAGATGAATAGATAGTGAGGGTATTAGAAAGAAATTAAAGAAAGAAAGTGTAGCTTATGTTATGAAACAGTCCCAAGAAAGGAAACTATTTCTCATATATTCTCAATCTAGTAGATAACATTCAGGAGTATAACACAAGAGAAATATAAATAGCATGGGAAAGCTTATGTAAGATATATGTAGTTATTAGTAAGGGATCATGTAATTGCAGAAGATAGGTACATAGACCAACAGATATTTGTATAAGTAGTTGTATAATCCAATAGAGAAACTCTATTGAGTTCTTCTTGAACAACTATCTTAGTTGAGCTCTAAGTCCTCATGACTATACACTAACACAAGAACTCAATATCCATTGTTGACCCTGCACCTCGTACACCTTAACATCTCACTCTTTGTTTACTCTCTCATCATTCTCGCTAATAAGCACAATACTCAGAAGCTTTTTGGACAGTAGACCCTAGCTGTAAAGGGGAACTTTCACTGTCATTTAGAGACAGTGGATAGATGGCCTGGACAAAACTTGTATCCCTACCTGAGACCTAACCTCCATATCAAGTGGGCTTGTATTTAGTCTTTTGCTATTAGCTCTATGCTACTGGTCTATTATGATGTTATAAGAGCCCCAAACAGGAAAAGGTTTCCCATGCATTTGAACACTTAATCCAAAACCTCAAAGTATACAATGGAGTAAGAATATAAATAGTGTGGGGACTCAGCAAGTAAAATCACATGACAAGGTCAGGTAATCATAGAACATTCTGGAAAGAACACGTGATTGCAGGACTCTAGGGTACAGCCACTGTAATAATAGTATAAGTAGGGCTGCAATCCAACAAAGAACTCCATCGAGTTCTTCCTGAACATCCACCTAGGGTGATCACTAAGGGCATTCACTGTCTATCAATAACATATGATCAGTCTATGTAGGAGAACAGCAGTAACCTCTTAAAGGCCCACCTAGCTTAGAGATTCTCTTCTTAGAGATAATATTGTTTTACTCTTCTAGTCAGTAACTAGTCATAAGTTCAGACAAAAAAGACCGCTATTCCTCATATGAAGAAACATTATCATTGCTATCACTACCACCAACACTACCACCACTATATATGTCTCAACAACAACAATAATCTGTAGAACAACCTACTGCTTCTATATCTTTTCCTTTCACTCAGAAGGAGCAACTCCTTTACCTTGATTAACAGTCTGCAGCAGCAGATAGCCACTCTATTATAACAGAATAGAGGAGCAAAAGTGGAAGTAATAAAACTTCCCTTGTTTAGTGAAAGAATAGAGAAAGTAAGCATGTTCATCAATACAGCCTATCTATATCTGAGGATGAAAATAAAAGAAGAATCAGAGTTGACAAAAGATGATTTGGGTACTGTCTTATATGCAAGGAGAAATGGTAGAAGCTTGGAAGGACAATCTATTGAATAAATTGTCAAAAGGGAAATCAGAGGTAGAGACAGCGGAAGAATTGTTTAGTAAAACAAGGAACAAGTTTGAAGAGACAGCAGAGGAAAAAAGAAAAGTAGAGCAGTTGAGAACAATAGAACAGAGAGGAAGAACATATAATGAGTATGTCCAAGAGTTTAAAAAGATTGCAAGAGGAAGTAGATATAAGAAGCAACCCCTCATAGAAGAGTTCAAAAGAGGGTTAAGCAGGAGGATTAGAAGAAAGTTAGTAGAGGCAAAAAGCTCCCTCTGTACAATAGAGGAGTAGTAGGAAAGAGTAGTAAGGTTGGATAGAAATCAGAGGCAGAGTAGGGCAGAAAAGAGAATATTAGGAAAGAATGTAGCACATCCATCAGGAAATGCACAATAGAGAGAAGGATTTGGTGGGGGGTCATATAGAGGAAGGAGAGAACAGATTGTATGGAAAGCAGAGGATCAGAACTTTAGAGAAGGAGCACAGAACAATCAGAAAGGATAAAGGCTAGGAAGAGACCCCAATGCAATGGATATCAATAGAGGAAGAGGAGGAGGTAAAACATATTATGTGTGTGGAAAGTGAAGCTATATGACCAAAAACTGTTGGCAAAGAAAGGAAAAAGAAGAGAGAGTGATAAAAGTACTATAGGAGTTGACAAAAGACAATGGAGAACAGTAAGCTCCCAGCTGGCCTCCTCAAATATATATATAGTGTATTGTGCCCAGAAAAGCTAGAAAATAAAGTTTCTTGTCAAGATAATACTGAGGAAGTAAGAGATATATGGCATATACTTCAGCTATGAAGAGAAGTGTAGATGAAAGTGGGATTAAAAAAGCTAGAAAATTATAAAAGAATAATAGTAAAGGTATTGTTAGATAGTGGGGCAACAGGACTATTTATGAATACAAAGTTTGCAAAATAAAAGGGATTTAGACTAAAAAAGCTAAAAAAACCCCTGTTGGTATAGAACATGGACAGAACTATTAACATGGGAGAAGCAATCACTTATCAGATAGAGTACAATATGTTCTTCAAAGGACATATTGAGAGAGCACAAATAGACATGTGTAATTTGAGAAAGATAAAAGTAATATTGGGTATGCCCTAGCTAGCTGCCCATAACCTAGAGATTAACTAGGAAAAGGGAAAGGTGAAAATGATATGGTGTCTACCTATATGTAGAAGAAAGAAGCAGGAAATGCAAGAGAAAAAACAAGTAAGAAAGATAGAGAAAGAGAAAACAGTAGAAGAACTGGTACCTAAAAGGTTCTAGAAGTAAAAGAAAGTATTTAGAAAGGAGGATGTTACCAATAGACAGTGAATGTCCTTAGTGATCACCCTAGGTGGATGTTCAAGAAGAACTTAATGGAGTTCTTTACTAGATTGGACTACTACTTATACTACTTTACAGTAGCTGTACTACTATTAGCTCATGATCACATGTCCTTCCAGAATGTTCTACAATCACCTAACCTTGTCACATGATCTGATTACCTAAGTTTCCATGCTGTTTATATCTTGACCCTATTATATGATTTGAGGTTTTAGATCGAGTGTTTAACTGTATAGGAAACTATTTCCATTTTGGGGCTCTTATAACATAGTTACCCTCTTCAAGTTTCCTCATCCCAAGGAACTCTTCCATTGGCTCCAGTTCTTATCCCACCTCTTTTCCCTTTCTCTTTTGTACCTTCTTTTTCCCCAGCCATATAGCAATTTTGCTGTAAACTCTCTAGGTAATTTCCAACTAAATTCCTTCTCTTCTTCTTCTAGCTTCTATTGCCTTAGTTCTTCAACCTTCTTCCCCATACTTCCTCTCAAACTCTTCTACCAACTCTTTTGTGTTTTCTAAGTTTTCCTGTTTTCCCAAGTATCTTTTTCTGCTATATATCTCTTCTATCTTACTAGAAACTTTTCCTTCCCCCTAACCGTTCTTTTGTTTAGGATTTTTTCTACCTTGAATTCCTTCTCCTCTTCAATAATGACTAGTTTTGGTGGTATCTTCTTCTGTCCCTCTACCTGTGGTTTATAGAGCTGTACTCTACTTACATTAACTACAGGGTGTATTTTAATAGACTTAGGTAGTTCTAATTCTATCGCATTACTAGAGACAACTCCCTTGACTTTGTAGGGGCCCACAAAATGCTCTGTTAACTTCTCTGATCTTCTCTCTTTTCATCTGCCATTTCAAGTCCTTCATACTTAGCAGTACTAAGTCCTCTATCTATACTCCTCTCCTCTCTCTCACTTTCTGTTTGCAAACTTCTTCATTTCCTCCTGTGCTTTTTCTAGCGCTGCTTTTGCTTCCTCTGTATTTTCTTCATTCTTTCTACAAATTTTCCTACTGCTTTGTACTTCCCTTTTCTTTCTCCCTCAAATTCCATTCTTGGATCTTGACCATAATTTGCTTTGAATGGTGATATTTTTGTTGCCATGTGAATTTTGTTATTGTATGCAAATTCTGCTATTCCTAACCAATCTGGCCACTGCTCTTGTCTATGGTCGATGAAGACCCTCAGATATTGTTCTAACTCCTGGTTTATCCTTTCTGTCTGCCCATCTGTTTGAGGGTGATAGGCTGTCAAGAGTTTTGTCTGGATTCCCAACAAGTTATTCAGCTCCTTCATCATTCCCTGCCGCAAACTGTACTCCTCTATCTGATATGATGCTTTCTGAAAGTCCATGCAACTTCTATACATAATCTCAAAACAACTTTGCAAGTCCTTCTGCCGATGTTTTCTCTGTTGTTGCTATAAAATATGCCATTTTACTAAAGCAGTTGCATACTACTAAGATAGTGTCATATCCTTGGGCTAATGGCAGTTTGGTGATAAAATCTGCTGAGATATGGCTCTATGGTTTTTCTGGGACTGCATTGGGCATCAGCTTCCTGCTGGTGCTTTGCTTCGATTCTTGTATCTTTGACAAGCATCGCATTCGTCCACATATCTTCCCACCTCCTTTGTTATTCCTGGCCACCAGTAATTCCTGGCAACCAACTCTGTTGTCTTCCATCTCCCTCGTGTTCTCCTACTGGGGTGTTGTGGTGCAATTGTATTATTTCTCCCCTAAGCTCTCCTTCTGGTACATATATCTTTCCTTTCTTCATTACTATCTTATCTTCTATTTTCCCATTCTTTATCTTTTAACATCTTTATTCCTGCCCTCTTCAACTCCTCTACTGCTTTTACTATTCTCTCATCCCCTTCCTGCGCCCTTTTGATTTTTTCCTTTAGATTTTTTTCCTCTATTATTGTTTTCACTTCCCTAATCTATTCTGGCTTTATTAATTTCTGGTTCTCATTATCCTTTTCACTCCCTTCTACCAGTCTGGTCTCTGCTTAATCTGTCTGCCTTTCCCCATGCTCTTTCCTGGAACATGTTTTAATGTAAAATTAAATTGTGATAGGTATAGGGTCCATCTTGCTTGTCTATAGTTTAACTTTTGGCTCGTCATGAAAGTACTGGAGGTTCTTATGGTCTGTCCAGATTTCAAATTTGAGCTTCACTCCCTCCAAGTAGTGCCTCCATGCTTCTAGGTACCTAATAACTGCCAGCATCTCTTTATCATGAATTTCATAATTTCGCTCTGTAGTATTCAACGATTTGGAGATGAAGGCCACTGGCCTCCACTTCCCATTCTCATACTTTGTTGACAACACTCCCCCTGTTGCATAGTCTGAGGCATCCGCTTCTACTCTCATCTCTCTATCAATGTCTGGGATAGCCAAGACCAGTTTTGTGGTAAATACTGTCTTAAGTCTCTTAAATGCTTTCTTTTGTTTCTTCTTCCACTTCCATTTCTGTTCTTTCCTAACCAGCACATATAACAGTACTACTACCCTAGCAAAGTCTTTTATGAACCTCCTGTAGTAGTTGGCAAGGCCCAGGAACTTTTGTACTTCTTTGATGTTCCTAGATGCCAGCCAGTTCAGGACTCCCTCTATCTTCTTTTTCTGTATCTCTACTCCCTTTGGTCCAATTGCTACTCCCAAGAACTCTATTTCTCTCACTTTCCACTTGCACTTTTCTGGCTTTACAAACAGGTCGTTCTCCTCTAGTCTTTTTAATACCTTCTCTACCAGCTCATCATGCCCCTTCTCTGTATCCATGGCTACTAAGATGTTGTCAATGAATGTTGCTGTATCTCCTTGATTTATGAGATTGCAGAACAGGTTATTCATCATTGTTTGGAAGGTAGCAGGGAAGTTTGTTAACCCAAAATACATAACTATGGGCTTATAAGCCCCAATATGTGTTGTAAACACTGCCTTCCATTCATCTCCCTCTTTGATCCTGATGTTATTGTATCTCCACCTCAGGTCCAGCTTCATGAACACCTTCCTCTTTCCTACTCCATCCAGTATGTCTACAATGAGGGGTAAAGGATATCCATTCTTTATTGTCCACTGATTTATATGTCAATAGTCCTGCACTATTCTCCATGTGCTATCCTTTTTTGCCACAAAGTGTACTGGTGATATTTGGGGCAACTTGGAAGACCAGATATATCCTTTCCTCAACTGATCTTCCACAAATACTTGTACTTCTTCCCTTTCCTCCCTCGACAATAAGTATACCTTTCCTTTTTTGGCATAAACTCCTCTTTCAATTCTATGGCATGGTCCCAGGTCTTTCGCACTGGCATTCTTTCTGACTTCTTTTTTCAAATACCCTTTTCCACTTCCAAAACCTCTTGGGTACCAATCTTTTCAATGTTTCTTTGTCTTCATCTTTTTCTACCTTCTTTACTTCCTTTCTTTTTTCCCTTCTTGCTTTTTCCTTCTACATATAGGTGGACAATGTGTCATTTTTACTTCCCCTTTTTTCCCAATCTATCTCTGGGTTATAGGCTGCTAGCCATGGCATTCCCAGTATCACCTCCGTTTTTCCTAAACTATATACATTTATTCTCACCCTTTCTATATGTCCTTTGAAAAACATGTTGCACTCTACCTAGTGTATTATGGCCCCTCCTGCATTTACCGTTCCATCTACATTTCTAACTAATAGAGGGTTTTTTAACTTTTCTATTTTAAACCCCTTTTCTCTGGCAAAGGTTGTATCCATGAATAGACCTGTTGTCCCACTATCTAGCAGTGCTCTTACTGCTACCCCTTTGTGGTTTTCCAACTTCTCTAGTCCCTACCTTCATCTAGACTTCTCTTAGTGGCCATAGTGTATGCCATACATCTCTCACTCTCTTAGTTGTATTGATGAAATTTGATTTATTGCCCTAGCTTTTCTGGGATGCAATACACTGTACAAATTATTGGAGGCCAGCTGAGAACTTACTGTCCTCTATTTTCTTTTGCCAACTCCTACAGCGTTTCTACTACCTCCTCTTGTGTCTTTCCCAACAATTTTTGGCTATATGGCCCCTACTTTCCACATACATAGCATGTCCTATCCTCTCCCCTTTTTCTATCTATATCCATTGCATTTGGGTCTCTTCTTGGACCTGTTTGAGCTCCTCCTCTATTGAATATGTTTTCTCCTTCTCTCCTCTGTATTCTACCCCTGTTCTCTAGTTATTTGTCCCTCTCTTCCTCCATATGATCCTCCTCCTCTTGGCTGACATATTTCCCCCTAGGGCATGCTGCATTTCTCCCCAGCATTCTTTCTTCTATCTACTTTGTCTCTGATTTCTATCCAATCTCACTGCTCTCTCCTGCCACTCTCCAATGGTGGTTGGCGGCTCTTCTGCTTCTGCCAGCTTCCTTCTAATACTGCTATTTAGTCCCCTCTTAAATTCTTCAATGAGGGGTCTTCTCTCATAGCTGCTCCCCCTGGCAACCTTTTTAAATTCCTGCACATACTCATTGTAGGTTCTTCCTCCCTACTCAATCGTTCTCAGCTGCTCTATTTTCCTTTCTTCCTCCAATGTCTCCCCAAAGTCATTCCTTATTTTTGCAAACAATTGCTCTACTGATTCTACCTCTGATTCTCCCTTTGCCAGTTTATCCAACAGATTGTCCTTCCATGCTTCTACTATTCCTCCCTGCATATATGACAATACCTAGGCCACCTGGGTCACTACTGCTTCTTCTACTATCTTCATCCTAATATATAGGCGAGCCATGTTAATGAATGTGCTCATCTCCTCCATTCTTCATTAAAGGTTTGAGATTTGGTGACCTCTACTCTGCTCCCTTGTTGCTGAAGGAGTATGGTGTTAACCTGCTGCTACAGAGTTGCAATCATGGCGAGAAGTTGTTCCTCTCGAGGAACAGGTGCTAGAGAAGGCTCTCTTTGTTGCTGTTGTTGTTGTTGTTGGTGGGACATATTGCATGGTGGTGGTAATGGGGATAATAGTTCATATTCTGATAATTCTTGATCTAGGGTGACTAGCTAAGGGTATGTCCAACAGAGCATACAACCTTCATCTGTCTGAACTCCTACTGCCCTACTGACTACTACCCTAATTGAATTGGTATACAATTACCTCTAAGAAGAGAATCCCTAAGATAAGCAGTTTTCTAAGGAATGACTGCTACTCTTCTGCGTGTACCACTCACAATGGAGCGCAGCACAGAGTTTATATAGAGAAAAATGTAAAGAACAACATCCAATTATGAGGTCAGGACTCAAACAGAATACCTGGACTTAGTATCTAGTCTTCTCCCTTAGTCCCTAACTGACTGAGAAGTCCTCTTTACAGCTAGGGCCCACTATCCAAAATGCTTGTAAGTGCTATACTTACTAGTAAGGGAAGATAAGAGAGTAAGTGGGTGGTGAGGCTGCGAGGTGCGAGGTCACTGTTTGGGAATCGAGTTCTTATATTACCGATAGATAGTGAATGTCCTTAGTGATCACCCTAGATGGATGTTCAAGAAAAACTCAATAGGGTTCTTCATTAGATTAGACTACTACTTATACTACTTTACAGTGGCTGTGCTACTATTAGCTCATGATCACATGTCTTTCCAGAATGTTCTACAATCACCTGACCTTGTCATGTGATCTGATTACCTAAGTTTCCATGCTGTTTATATCTTGACCCTCTTGTATGATTTGAGATTTTAGATTAAGTATTCAACTGCACAGAAAACTATTTCCATTTTTGGGGCTCTTATAACAACTTAACTTATAACCTAATCTAGAGACAACTGGTAAGGTCTAGATCTATTAGGGTACTGCTTATGAAATTCTTGCACCAGTTCTAATACATGGTTCAACTTATCAGCTTCTAGCCATAAGAATTCATTTGCTGTTCTTTTGTAACTAGCCTACTGCATGTAGTAAAAAAGGGGGTTCTTCCTTTAATGATCAAATTTTGAGTCCAGAACTTATGCAATTTTATATTCGACATTACTCTTAACTTCAATAGATGAAAAGGTGGGTTATAGTGGTCCTCAATGTTGCTTGATATTGCTAGCTCCAGTTACATTACATAAAAGACTGGATAAATAGATCAAAAATAGGCTGGTAATTTAATCTAGTACAAATAGGAACCAGACTTCCCTATAACTTTGAATGGTTCTAGGAATTTTTCTGATAATTTCTTGGATAGGTGAGTGGTATAAATAAACTTAGCCAGTACAAACACAAGATCCTTTACTCGAATATCTGGTACCAGGGATTGTTTAGCATCTGCTATTCTCTGGTAACAAGTCTGAGCCTCTATAATATTCTTTTTTAATTCTTTATATACTAACTCAAGTTCTGCTACAAATAGTTTTGCTAATTTGGCTAGCTATTCTATTTCAGTCTGGATTTGTAGTTGAGGGTAGTATTTTTTGTTTACAAAGAAGAGAAACTTTTCTATAGTAGCTAAGAGTGCATTGTTATAGACAAATTCTGCAAAAGGCAGTAAACAAATCCAGTCCGATTGTTGGTAGTTACAGTAAATCCTAAGATATTGCTCAAGGGTTTAGTTTATTCTCTTGGTTTATCTATTAGCTTTAGAATGGTAGTCTGAGGTATGGTATAGTCTTATCTATAATACTGCCACTAGTGACTAGAAGAATCTAGAAATGAATTTTAATCCTCTGTCTAAAGTTACATGTAATGGGACCTTGTATTTAGAGAATATATATTGAATGAATAGGTTAGTGAGCTCTATAGCATTGATTGACCTGTGAGTTAGAACAAATACAGTCTGTTTTGTTAACCTGTCCATGATTACAAGAATGTCCACAAAACTATCTGATTGAGGTAACTGCTCAATGAAGTTTATCAATAATGAATCCTAAGATTAGAATAGAATGGGTAGTTGCTTTAAGAGTCTGTAAGGGTGGTATTATCTAGTCTTATTGCATATGCACACATTGTAAGACTGTATATAGTCTATTATAAATTCCTGGAGCTTGGACCAAAAGTAGTCCTTATGTATAAGATAGAGAGTTTTTGACTGATTGAAGTAATCTGCCAGCATGTAATTGTGCTTCAAACACAACACTTGTAGCTATAGTCTAGGGCTATCTGGTATGAAAATGTGTTCTTCCCAATGAAGAAGTCTAATTGCATCTACTATCTAACAGTTATTGCCTCAAGATAATATAGTCTTAGTTAATCCCATGTGCTCTGGACTAACAAGAATAGTCTCTTTGATTTCTTGATAGAGAGTATTGAGATCAAAGGTCTCTTGAGAAGTAGTCTTACTCAGGTGTATGGATCTTGTAGCTAGCACCAGTTGCTCTGCTGAGAATATGGAATAGTAGTTCTAAAGGTTTACTTCCAAAAACCCACTACTACTGTCCTTTGAATATAGGTTCTATCTTTGAGTCAAGGTATCTAGCTTGATTTCCAAGTGTCCCAGCTAAAACCAAATGGTCATATTAAAGTGAAAGAGGAATTCTGACCACCTGGTCTAGTGTCTGGACAGGAGCTTTGACTCCCCAAAGTAGACTAAGTTCTTATAGTCTATTAGAATCTCAACTGGAAAGGTTGTCCCTTCAAGGTAATGTTTCTACTTGCAGAAGGCCTCATAGATCACTAATAGCTCTTTATTGTGCAGAGATAATAGCAGCCAAGATGTAATCAGATGTATCTATTTCTATCACAATAGATGTATTTAAATCCTAATATATTAGAACTGGTGCTGAAGTAAAGGCCATTTTAAGTATAGTAAATACTTGTTAATAGTCTTTGCTCCATATCTAGGATGTGTCCTTCCTAGTGAGTTATGTCAATGGAGTAACAATTTTGGAGCAGTTGTGGATGAATTTCCTATAGAAATTTGTAAACTCCAGAAAAAACTATATATTCTTTACTCAACAGAAGAATAGCTATTTCCAGATTACTTATACTTCCTTTTTATCCATGCACAGGTCTCTTGGGCTCAAGATAAAACCCAGGAACTTAACTTGTTCCTGGTAGAATATGTATTTGTTAGATAATGCATACAGTTTGTTGGCCTTTAATCTCTTAAGGATCTCTTTGACTTGTCTTCTATACTCTTCTATCTCTTCAGAGTAAATTAGAATATCATCAAACTAGATAATTACACAAACACCTAACATGTCAGCAAACAGTTTATTTATGAACCTCTGGAACATTGTTGGGGTGTTTAAGAGGCCAAATGGTATTACTATCTACTTGTAGGAACTATAGCAGGTGCAAAACATTATTTTCTACTTGTTACTATCTGCTATGCATACTAGGTGATAAGCATTGTGCAAATCTATCTTTGTATAGATTCTTGCTCTCTTGGGGACATCTAGGAGATCCAAGAGCAGGGGGATCAGGTATTTGTCCTTTCAGGTGAGTTAGTTCAGTCTACAGTAATCTATACAAAGCTTTAGCAATCTGTTCTTTTTTTTGACAAATAGCACTGGTGCACTACAAGACAATTGTAAGAAGCAGATAAAGTCTGTATAGATATTCTTATTAATAAACTCTCTTAGTGTTTGGAGTTCTAATATAGATAAAGAATAGATTGGTTTTAGGGAGGTGTAGCTCCCTTTTTTAACTAGATGGATAGATTATAAGGTCAGTGAGAGGGCATCTGTCTGGACTTGTCCTTACTAAACACTTCTGTATACTAATGGTATTCCACAGGTACTCTCTCTAAGTTAGGCATCATTTCTTTGACTTGACCAACTCACCCACTTGCCTCAGTCATTTCCAGTTTTCCAGTCAGTTACAGTTAGAATAACATGGTCCCTTCAGAGTAGTATGCTCTTCAATAAGCTAGTACATTGATAAAGAAAATATAAAGCTTGTTTGCTAACAAAGGACAGATAACCAACAAGTTTACAGGTTTTCTTAGAGAGGGAAAAGCAACTTCTTGTTAGTTTGGTAAGGATAAGATACTATTCTACCAATCTATGGTAGGGTTCCAGTTTCTGAGCCAGCTGTGATCCAGTACCACTTTACAAGAACCATCTAGAGGTATTGCATAGTACTCAATTACATACAATAATCTGCATACAAGCTAGATTAATAACAATACTACTTAATGTATACAACAATTAATAGTACTATCTATCAAGGTATGAGAGAAGGGATTAATTTTCTGTATTCTGAGATTGTTCCTAATTACAAATCCTGAGTCTACAAAATAGTCTAATAATCTAGAGTCAATGA
Source organism: Leucocoprinus sp. KB1807203 (assembly GCA_019327925.1). Lineage (NCBI taxonomy): Eukaryota > Fungi > Basidiomycota > Agaricomycetes > Agaricales > Agaricaceae > Leucocoprinus > Leucocoprinus sp. KB1807203. Next base: position 180,754 of record JAHTMQ010000004.1, on the reverse strand, counting down.
GTCTCTTAAAGATTTCTGACACCAATCATGAACAAAGGTCAACAATCAGTGCTTTTATAGTTGAGAGTATTGCTACATCCAACTAAAGTCCTGAGTTCTAAGTATTCTTTAGGTAGTCAATCCCCTAAGAGCTAAAACAACCACTGCCTTATTTTTTGGCTCCTTAGACAATACAGGGACCAGTTCAACATAAGCTGCTCAGGTCCCCAATACTCCTACACTCTTTCCTGCTTATCTAGGATACAACTTTACTATTATAAGACAACCAAGAAGAAAACTATTTCTTATATATTTATCAACTTGATAGAAAATATCCAAGAATACAATATAGGAAGGATTATGTAAGATATAGATAGATAGTTCTTAGTAAGGGTCATGTGATTATAGAAGAGAGGTATATAGACCATCTAATATTTATATAAGTACTTAGAGAGATTCAATAAAAAACTCTATTGAGTTCTTCCTGAACACTCACCTTGAGTGGTCCATAAGCCTTTATGACTAAGCAACAACACTTACTAGGTGACCTGACTGGCCACAATACAGACAGAGTCCTAGGTTCATTCAATAAGTACATTCTGCCAATATCAAACAGCTATTAGATCCTAGGATACTTGAGGAAAGGGTTAGTTCTTGCTGCTAAGCAATACCAGGGTAACTGTTCCCTTTGAGTTGGCCAGACAGAGTGTATTTGGTTGGTAAGGGTCAATCTTCAGGGATATTTCAAGTATTTTCTTACCTCTGGATTATCATAAACTTTATTTAGACTATAACTCTGGGAATACTTAATTGATTTCAATGATCTAAGTGGCCACTAAAAGCCTTTAAGAAGACCTTTCAAATGGTACCAAAAACATCTCAAGGCAATCTTAATATTTGCATATGACACTAATCTTTATCTATAAATTATTATTTGTCCTTGAATAGAATAAAGAACTGCTCTAAGATGGTTAGGTTATCTCTATTTCAAAAACAATAGCACTCCTATATGTAGAACAATAGATAGTGATCATGTGGTAGACTGTTCTGGTACACAAACTACCACAATCATGTATTTAAGAATTGTATATCTGAGGATAAACCTCAAACTTAACAATATCTTTTGTTGCTTGTCTAACTTTACTTTTTTGAGCATTTTTATTATCAAATCAACCAATCACAAATCAGTAAGTAGCCATTTGTGATAGTAACTGTCACAGTTGCACTATGGACTAGTAATTACATACTGTATGGTTTACTACTATACCAAAAGGGCAATATTAGCAAGGCTACTTGCTAATGAAGGTCCAGCTATTTATGTAGTTCTTTGAACAGGTATTTTGTTATACCTCCATATCACTATTTAGTAGTCACTTTTTTGTGACATGGATTATGGGCAGATAGTGCTACAAGGTATGAGCAATTCTAACTTTGTTCTTCTTGTCCTAAACTTATCTCCAATAGTTGTTATTAATCTTCATCACTGCTCTCTTATATCCCTCAAATGACAATAGGTCCTTTCTACTATACTGTCACAAAAAAGTGACTACTAAATAGTGACATAGAGGTATAGTAAAATACCTATTCAAAGAACTATATAAATAGCTAGACCTTTATTAGCAAGTAGCCTTGCTAATGTTGCTCTTTTAGTATAGTGGTAAACCATACAGTATGTAACTACTGGTCCATAGTACAACTATAACAGTTTAGCAAAGCTAAGAGATCAGAGGTTCAAATCCTGAGATAGGTATAATTTAAAATTAATATCTTTATTAGCCCAGAATAGCTTCTGAACAATTAAACCTGGCTTAAGAGGTATAAATAGACCTTTAGGAGTAGTATATAAATGTACTAGTTCTGTTTACATATGGGAACCACATACCCTAGAAGCAGAGGTAATGTCACAAAAAAGTGACTACTAATTAGTGATATAAAGATATGATAAAATACCTGTTCAAAGAACTATATAAATAGCTGGACTCTTATTAGCAAGTGGCCTTGCTAATGTTGCCTTTTTGGTGTAGTGGTAAACTATACAATATGTGACTACTGGTCCATAGTATAACTGTGACATATACCAAAGCTCATCACTAATTCTTATTGGTATGGTGTCCTTTACCACTTTATAGAAAGATCAATCATCCCATTGAATCTGGTTTTGGTACTTGGTGAAGTGGATAAGATACTTAGTTGTCTTACTATCATGGAGAAAGGATATAGTGACTATAGTATCTTCATTATTGTTTTCCAGTGAGTACAAGCCAAAGACATTAGATAGACATTGAACAAAGGCTGACAAATCCTCCAAGAAATCTAGGAAATAGTAGAGATCCAGCTCATTGATAAATGGTTCAAAGTAGTCTGATACAATGTTCCTTAGATATAAAATCACAAAGAAGATCTTCTCCAAATCTTCAGTAAATTTCTCTTCACTTGCTCTGAAGTATACCTGATACTGAAACAAAAAGGCTCAAAGTTTGTCTAGACCACCCCCATTGAATAGGTCTAGTTCTCTAATGGCATAATATTTTCTTTTAGGCTGGGAATTACTATTTCTAGCTAAGACTAATAGCACAGTACAAAGTTTGAGATTGGAAATCTCTTTCTAACTAACTGGTAAAGCTTCAAAAGGTTCTAGAAGAGGTAATTTGGGGACTAAGCCCTCTTCCTCTATTCTTTTTTCTTCTTGGTTTTCTCCAACCTTCTCCAGTACTTCTTGTAATGTGAGTTATTGATTTCTCTCCTGGGTGGCTGTAAGAGGTCTTTTAACAGGTATGGTAGTACATTCTTGCAGGGTATCTAGGTAGTTAATTTCTTAGTAGATATATTATTCCAAGTGGAAATCAGGAGTAGGGTTCTGAGATATTCTGGTAGTGCATAGAGAAGTATTTTAGTTTTGTTGTACTGTTAAGTCTGTAACCTAGACAAAGGGGTTAGCTTCAATTTAATTGTGCCCTTCCCTATACAACCCCAATTTAAAAAACAAGAGCAAAGAGTCTAGAAGAATATTCTGGAATGCTTAGAAACAACAAAACTAGAAAATAGACTACTGACAAGGTGACCTAGACTAATGACTGACTATATAGTTATCCTTGATGGCATTAAGGGTTGAAGTAACAGTTATAGTGTCATAGAGTTGTAACACCACTAGTGTATTAGGAGTGCAACTTAGTATGATCCCCTTATATAGACCAGGCAGAAATATAGTAAAACAAAAGGCTCATTTGGTAGCAAAGGGCTTTACTCAGATCTATAGTGAAGACTATGAAAATACATATACATCAGTGGCAAGATTAGAATCAATTTGGATAATTACTGCAATTTTAGTAATTTAACAGTAAAAAACATGGCAGATAAACTTTGTTATTGTCTATTTAAATAGCAAAAATGAATTTAAGATGTATATAGAGCAACTGTCAGGCTTTGTGGAAGAAAAGAACATAGTATAGATATTGTATTATACAATTTATAGGATAATACAAGGAGTACATAACTAGAAACATGAACTAGATGAATTATATAAAGCACTAGGTTATACATGGTCTAGAGCTGACCTATGTGTCAGATTTCAGAAGAGAAATAGAGAGTAGACAATAACAAAGACATATACTAATGATATTATTAGACTATCTATAAGGGTGACTAGAGTGGAGTAACTCTAGGAGAATCCTCAGTTAAATTACAGTTTGAAAATATAAGTTATACTCATCTCTAGGAAGATCCTCAGTTAAATTACAGTCTGAAAATATAAGTTATACTCATCTCTAGAAGAATTCTCAGAGATTAGGATAAGGCTTCTAGAGGGGTACTCTATACTATATATACATTTTAGTACTAGTACTTCCCTGTCTTTATAGTCTTAGTTGTCAGGGTCTAGAGTTTCAGAAGTGAGCTAAGAGTAATTAAATATTACAGAGTTGCTCTAGGAAGTTGGTCTAGCATCAGGGACAGTATTGGTAAGGTTCTCTTATACTATCTTCATGAGATGAAAAAGAACAAAAGACACAGAAAAAACTAGAGAAAATATATGAGATTAAACAGATTGAAGACCAGAAAGAGGGAAGAGTAATTCTTAGAATACAAATGACAAGAGATGACAGTACTAGAGATATATACTTGTCCTAAGAGATTTTTGCATGAAGAATCTTAGATTAGTTTGAAATAGGAAATTGTAATCCAAAAAAAATACCTTTTTCACCAGGCATAAATATTTCTGACAATAATTTACCTAAAACTGAAGCAGATCACCAATATATACACAATAAACCCTATTAAGAAGCTTTGGGATCACTATAATAGTTACAACTTTGTACATGACTAGATCTTGCCTATACTGTTTCAGTTCTAGTGTCATGAGCTGCCTTAACTATGACCAAAGAATATCTATTTATAGAATGATAGACAAGGGAATTGAAATGGTAGTCTTTTGGCTGGTTGTAGAATATCATTATACTATTAATATAAATGAGGGCAAATAGTATACTTGTATAAGTAGCTAGCACAATATCAATCTACTTCTGGCCCACAGTATTGGAAAGCTCTTATTCATATTCTTGCATATGTTTAGAGAACAACTCACTACCATACCACTTATTGAAGCTCTTTAAAGAATACTTTTCCAGTTGGTTATATCAATTTGAAATATCTCCAATAACTCATTAATATAGAAGCCAATCATGGGTCACTAATATATCCTGATATCTTGTTATATACTGGAAATTCAGTATAAATTAATATTTATATTCATTTTCTTGATTATTATTATTTATCTCCTATAGGAGTATTGTATTTTAGACTAGAAGGAGTATTGTATTTTAGACTAACTCTCTTCTATTTTAATTATAGTATATATATACTAGGTAGATATATGGGAGTAACTCAGTTTATAAATTAAAGTCTTAAAGTCATAAAAGCTACTTTCTCCATATTTTTGTAGTGTTCTCTACTATATAAACTTCTTACTTCTAAATTTACCTCTTTTTCAGATGACATTCCACTACTCCAAAATAAGTGACTATACATATGACAGGAGATCAAGACACAGTACATAAGCTAAGGCCAAGGTCATTGTTGCATTTTCTCTGGACTAGCTGTAAAACCATAGGACCAGAGAGTAATATATATCATTTTACCTAGTAATATGTTCCACTCTCTGACTTCACTCATTGTGTCACTTTCCAGAACCCAGAGTGCACTCATAGTATATTTATAGTAATTCATAGTATATTCTAGTCTTCCCATACTGCTATATCCCTTTCTACTTGATACATCTCCCTATTTATCTTTTCTGATGTCAATTATACAAAATACCTAGATACAGGCTGTTCAATAGATAGACATGTCTTTATGCTAGCTGAAGGCCCTGTTTTCAGGACTTCAAAACATCAACCAACTATAGCTTAATCAACTATAGTAGCTGAATATACAGGTTTGAACTAAGCTACTCAACAGGCCTTATAGATAACAGAGTGGTTCAAAGCAATTGGCATTCAGTTCAAACAACTGATTATAGTCTATGGTAACAATAAACCATCCATTGATATTATAAGAAGTAATAAAGAAGTAGTAAAAATAAAGTACATTCAAGTTGAGTATCATTAACTTCAAGAATTTGTTCAATACAATGAAGTCAATATTGAGCAAGTTGCAAGTGGAGACAACATTGCAGACATTTTTATGAAGGCCCTTATACCTGTACTTCACACTGGCTTCATTGAGCTACTTGGTTTGAATAGATAGGTTAAACCTGGGGAAGTGTTGAAATATGGTCCAACCTTTCATTTCTTCCAATACATTCCTATCTTACTTCATCATTCTATTATAATACACTCACCTGACTACACCTGATTGGTATATATATGTAGGTAGACTATTGTTATACCTTATTTGTCTACTCAAGATATCTGAGGTAAGGGCATTGTTTCTCAAAGTATTATTGTTTGCTCATTAATACTTGTAGTTACATTTCTTTAGGTGGTTAATATAATTTGTCTACTCAAGATGTCTGAGTTACATTTCTTCAAGCTCTCTTCTTGGAATCCCTAGGTTGATCCAGGCTTGATACCATGTTATGACATTAGTCTGACATCACCCTTACAGTATTCTTTGCTATCTAGGCTACTTACTAGTTGGTACTTGGGAGGCATGTTTACTGTTGAAGTAGACTGTTGTGGTTGTACCTTTGCAGTTGTAGGGGAAGAGCTTTGCTGATATTATCATTCTAATGGTACCACAGTAGTCAGCCAACTGCTAAGTTTATATATTAGATACTCTTTACTATTGCACCTCAGTTGTCAATTTACATTGACCATTGAGGTGAGACCTGTTCTGCTAGTTTTCCTTTGCATATATCTAATGACAACATCTTAGACTTGTTGTGTAAAAGGTAGTAGTTGTCAATCTACATTGTTGACCACTGAGACTTACTGTGTAAAACTTACAACACATGCTGCAGGGTCTGCCACATGCCCCCAATTGCCTCCTGCTCACTTGTATCTAGAGTAGTTGGCTTCATAATTGATGATCAAAAAAAAGTAGAGGTACAAATCTGTGCTAGAGGCACAGTGATTGCCTTCAGAATGCCTTATGTAATCAACCCCAGTAGGATATTACAGGTGCAGTATATACGACATCAACCTTTCAGATCACTGAAGTGCCACCCAGCTATGCTCTAGGTCAGTAGAATTACCAGGCATACTATTACTTTATTATAAACCTCATCTGCTCTCTAGAACTATTGCTGAGGTGGTCTGTAGCCAGGGTAATTCATAGATGTGACATTGCAGGACAAGGTGGACGGTAGGCGTGTGCGGAGCATTTATCTGGCGACAGATAGTAATGAAAGAGTGACTAGCAGAGAAGGTGCTACATTTGACATGAGCTAGGCGATGGATATGCTAGAATTAGCGGCGGTCGAAAAGAGAGGGGGCTAAGAGAATTTTTGATCGACCATTGCAATTCTGGTATCTTCCGGCTAAGGACTGAGAACAGACTCACTAGTGAAGAGGGGCAGCAGAAGAGCGGAGGATCATGTTTTGGGACTGTCCAAAAGAGGAAGAAGCTCGGGGGCGAATACACGTGTACTTTCTCCCGACGCAATAAAGTGACGAGGCAAGGGTTTTATTCCGCCCACTACAAAAGGCAGTTGAGCTATGAGAGTTCCTCTCCCTCTGTCCTCCTCTCGCTCTCCATCTTGCGTCCCTCGTCAATCTTCTGCACGCCTACAACATTTCTGCCTTCCCGTAAGCAGCTCTGTCCCCTGCCTTGATTTCGCACTTTTAGTAGCCTTCCATGTCTATCTCCAGGGCATCACATCCAGAGCATGCATCCTCCTCAGTCCAAACCTCAAGTCGTTTTCTCCAGCGATGTCAGCAATATGGATGACTGGGCCCGCCGTACCCGTATTCCACTCACAACAGCGGGGGCTCTAGGGTCCACGTATGCTCGTTCCCATCGCTGGCTGCAACAAATCAAGAACTGCCTTATTCGGGAGCATGGTTGGATTGAGGTACCCACAGACGACCATCGACTCTTGATTTCTCTTGAGTCTACCTCAATCTGGCGTTCTTCTATCGGCCTGCCTGCAGGTCCCAAGATGAAGCTTCAGCTTCCTATTCATGCCAGCTCTTTTTTCTCACCCGAGAGGCGAGTTCAGTGGGAAATGGTTTTCCATAGTGATACTTTCGAATCTATGCGGAAGATTTGCCCTCCTATCAGTGACATTTTGAATTTGATTCAATGTCTGCTTACTGGCCTAGTCACACTCGTATTCGAAGAGCACCTTCCTGACGTCCACTATCAAACAACGCGAGGCATCCCACCGGTATCATGGATCAGTGAAAACGAAGCGGCGCTTGTTGAAATCTTTGGACAAGTGCACTTCAAAGCTTTAAGGAAGGCTTGCAGTGACACCAATGTGGCATTTAAGCTCGACGTCTTCCCTCAGTGACGGTTCTATCTCATTGATCAAGGACCTGCTTTCTTTGACTTTGATTTTCACTCGTGCAAATACACCATGACTATTGTTTTTTTTCAAAGCATGTTTTCGTCCCCACGTTTCGCCCATGTTGCTTTCCGAGCTTGCATCAGTTTAATCTTAATTGCAAACTGTTTGTATCAATTCCACTAACATAGACTAATACGCACATATTTACTTCCCGACACTAGAGCCTCATAATGTAATATGTAGTTCTGTAACAGTGTTCTAAGATCATGTTCGAATTGAATCATCATTTTTTGCCTTGCAAAAAATACTGTAACGTGGACTGTCTCTTCAGGGGACTTGTACAGTGATCGCGGGCAGACTTGACCTGCGGCCTGACTCCAGATGGCTGAGTAGTTTATCACTTTGTTTGAGCCATAAACATCGCCCAAACATCTTCTGGTCCTTCTCCATCACTCTAAATAGCCTATTATTGGATGGCGATTATGTCTTTTTGTAATCTCATGTTTTGGTGGGAACAGTTTCTAGCACTTTGTACGATCATATCCACACTACAGACCATCCAGCACGGTCAACGACAGTGGCTGCTTGGGCAAACTATAGCTCACGTTAACATTGCACCCTATCCTGACACCTCTTCTTTCCCATCCTGGATAGCTTGGGTGAGATTCAGAAACCCTTTGATCCTATGCACTGACCCGAAGTCAAAAGTTGGATTGCTGAGCTCTTGCAGGATAGAACAAGCTAGTTACGACAGGGATGTACCATATGATTTAACGTTGACTAGGAAGTTCTTTTGTAGCACTTTCGTTATCTTTAAGACCCAGACAGTATTTTGACCAAGGCTGGAAAAGTAGAGACGGTGGTCTCAAGGCTATCCAAAGACGAATGCGGGGACCTATCGATGACCGACCTTCAAAAAAAGCCATGACATAGTTGAAAAGGTTCCAGTCAATTTTAGATAACCCATAACAGTTGGGAGAAGGCCTAGGCTATGGGTGCTGACCGAATACGGGTTGTGAGATCAACACCCTTGGAGGCCCTCCAGTCCGTATTTTGTTAACGGCCTACCGTCTTCAGATCATGACCGGATCCACCAGAACGCTTCATTAAATTGATTTGTCTGTCAGAAAAATTTACCTTACGTAACTCATTCTACCCGGCTTTTCCTATGACTACGACCGTTACTTGCCAGAGTAAGTCTTGTCCAAATGGGAACCCACTGTCGCGACTAGAGTGCCCAACATGCAATAAGTTGTTCTAACCTCTCTCTGGTTGTCTCAGAACGTACTCATCTATTTGTTTGCGAATCAGACTCGAGATTAAAGGTTCTTTTTTCTGTAGTCAGGAGTGTTTCAAGGGTGCTTGTGAGTATCTTCAGTCCGCGTATTGACAAGTCTGACACAGACTCACAGGGGTAAGATCTTGCCCCCAGTATATGTCTACATTCTCACTTGGACCTTGATTCTTGAGAAAAAGCACAAGGCCATCCATGAACTCACCAAATCAGGTGTATTGCTAACACATTCAAGTGCGCGGTCATTCATGGACTGTTTTAGGCCCTGCACCATTCATTCTGCTAACAGATGATTCTCATGTCCCTTGGGGCGCTTTCAAATACACTGGAACCTTGAGACCTTTGTATCCCTTATCCCCGACTCGCATGGTTCCTACCCACATTCCCCGTCCTGATTATGCGGAGGACGGTAAGTGCGCAGTTTACAATATAATTATGTTAATGCAAACTCTGCGCAGGCATCCCACACTTGGAAAGGTGTATGATGGGCCAACCACCTCGAGTGTTGAGCCTGGAAGAACAGGATAAAATGCGTAAAGTGTGTAAGGTAAGTCAGGGGCTCCTCATTGTTCCATCAAAAACTCATCAAGACCAGCTTGCAAGGGAGGTTTTGGATATTGCAGCATCAGCTATCCGACCTGGTATTACCACTGATGAGATCGATGAAATCGTGCACAAAGCCACTATTGAGCGAAATGCATACCCTTCCCCTCTGAATTATCGGGACTTTCCCAAGTCGGTCTGCACGTATGTTTCTCACCCTGAAATTTAGCTTGCAATGAGTTACTATCCCGTCATATTTAGTTCTGTCAATGAAGTTATATGCCATGGTATCCCTGACAAAAGGAAGCTCCAGGAGGGAGATATCATTAATATTGGTGATTGTCCCTGTTTTTTCTTTTCTACATCTACTTAAATGAAGGGATACAGACGTAACGCTTTATCATGAAGGTAATCAAAAGATGTTGAACAAGATCTTTTCTCTCAATATAAACCTTTTCATTCAGGCTTCCATGGAGACCTCAACGAAACTTATGCTGTCGGTGAAATTGACGAGGATTCTAAGAAGCTTATCAGCACGACTCGAAAAGCTCTCGACGCTGCTATTGCTATATGCAAGCCTGGAACTTTGTTCCGAGATATTGGGAAGATTATGTCCGTACCAGCCTTGTGCAGCTCCTCGAGTATTTTAATCTCTGTACAGTGAGCCTATCGCACGTTCCAACAACTGTGCAGTCGTACGCACATACACTGGCCATGGCATCAACAATCTTTTCCACTGTACGCCTAATATCCCACATTATGCGAAAAATAAAGCTGTCGGCACGATGAAGGCCGGTATGGTGAGTCTTTTACCTCCGAGTCACATTCAAGTCACATTCAAATGATGACGAAAACAGTGCTTTACAATTGAACCAGTTCGCAGTCATTTGTCGTTCTTCATGATTTGATTTTGATGAATGTGTTATCCCTCAGATGATCAACCTCGGACATAACTGGGGTGACGTGCACTGGCCAGATAATTGGACTGCCACCACTGTCGACGGAAAACGTAGTGCTCAATTCGAAGATACTCTTTTGTATGTGCCCATATTAACAAAAAACCTGCTGCCTAACTCCTTGCTTTCAGGATTACGGAGACCGGGGTAGAGATCCTGACGGCAGGAAAGCGATAGGATATAGATGTGGGTAAATTCCTGATTCCGAGAAGACGGTTATTTCCGATGCCACTGCTTGCCACCTCAGAGGTCAATTATGTTGTTCGTGTGGATGAAAACAATAGATAGGCTGGGGGATGATTTTGAACTAGAGGTCCAAAGATTCGTGGTGGAAGGTGGGCAACTAATCTAGACAATCCCTGCGATGTGAATATACCTCCAAATGCAGATCTTGAGTTGCATGTCGGCTGGTAATCAAGAGCTATAGGACTGTCAAGCGTCATAATTCAGAAGCTTTCGTTTCTTATGGTTGTCAATACTCTCCGGAGTTGTTTTGGGAGCATTCCCCGATGCTCCTTGTCCTGCAATGACAGGAGGTGGTATACATTTGAGTTTCTGCAAGTCGGCGTAAGAGCTCCGGTGACTTTGTAGCCTGGTGTCCTCGGTAGAAGTAACAATTCCGACGACGTTGTCATAGTCTCCGATGTCTTCCTCGTCTGTTTCATCAGGAGTCGCTAAGCGGCTAGATTCGTCTCCAGAGAAACCTGACCACGCAGATGTGCCGTGTTTTGAATTGCGACTCCAACCAAAGAGGCGTTCATCAAACCAGGACATAGGATGATTAATCAGTAAGCCTTGTGCACCAGCAACACCTGCCCCACTCTTCCGGCGCCATACTCCAAAAATCCCAGTGGAAGGAGGTGGACTGGCTGATGGGACAAGGATTCGAGACTAGAGACGAGATAGAAATCAGGCCTCTGAAACTGGAAATGTGATTACTGACCTGATCAAAATCGTCATACAGCTTGGGTGCGAACTCGTTGATGATATCGGCTAGTTCATTCGTAAGATAAACACGTTGTCGCTTGGCCTTATCCAGTGATCGCTGTTGACCAGGTATAAGAGTGATTATGAGCGGTGGCAAAGATCTCTTCAAGTGTCAGTATGCTGACAATAGACATCAGGTATCTACTTACTTGAGTACGTCCATCCCTGCCTCACCAAATTTGAGGGCAGCATAGTTCATGAAAGGGAGGGCGGTTATTGTGAGGAATGGGGTTGCAATTTGCCATTGCATCGGAAGTTGAGCCCTAATGCCTAGAACAGTGGAGAGGATAGCATAGAAAGTATACAGAACAGGGGTAACGCCCAAAGCTATTAAGATCTTCCAGCTTGCTAATACATCGCGCCCAGCAATCTTGACAGCGGAAGCGGCAAGAGCCTCTGAGAGGAAGATAAATTGAAATTCAATATTACATTATTGACTTGGACCTACCTTTCGCCTTTTTCCTCGAGAGTATCGAGGCAATGATGAACATGGGAGCATTCAGGACTGTCCCAGGCAAGGCAAGAAGTGTCCAAACGATAAGAAGAATCATCCGATAAGTCAAAAGCCCCAGAGTTTTCCAACTGGCTTTCTTCGCTCGTGGAACCTGTAACCAATGCGCTCAGTGAAATACATGTAGCTTTCATTTTTCACATACCTGATGATCGCGTACTCCAATATCTCTGAGGAGACGGTTATATTTAAGAACATCGGTACGCAGCTTCTGGACCCTGGGTTCGTCTTTGAAGCGGGTATAGCCTTCGAGTAAACGACGATTTAGTTCGACAACTTGTCCAAGGGTAAGATGCTGACTCGGGATTTTATATAATCGACGGACAGCTTGGATCAACTGGTCGACGGGGTCAGTTATCCAGGCAGGAACTCGAGTATCAGAAAATTTACCATCAGGGTGTCGTAATCAGGAGCACGGATAGTTACGGTCTTGAGTCCATCATAAATTAGATCGAGGAACTTGGATACCGCTTCGCGCTTTTGTGATCCTCCTTGTTTAAACATTTCCACGTACTCCGGAGGCACATCGAGTGCAGTTCCAAACTCAACGACGGCACGAGAACGGAAGCGGTGAGCGTGAAAGTAAGACAATCCTACAGGAACAATCTTGACTTTGATATTTGGGTCATTAGCCATCGCACCGAGAGCCATGATAGAGACTCCCGCCTTGAGAGGCAAGAGGTCTGTTCGATCATGACTGCCACCTGTAAGAGGGGAAGTTCACCACAAGATGCTTGAGCTAGTGCCTGATTCACCTTCTGGGAATATGCCAATACTACCATGATGATTCAGACATTGATAAACCTCTCTGTACATGCCATTTTGATCGACGTAGGGCATTTTCTTGAATTCAAGACCGGGAATACCATCTTGACGTAGTTCCATGACCTGTTCTCTGATCTTCGCCGTTCCCTTCCCGCTTTCCCCACCAAACTCACGCTTGATTAGGAGTTCGGTATCTGAGAGGACTTCGCTAACCTCGGCCACTAAGTAATTCACTGATTTTGGGAGCATAATCTGCATTTTCGGGAGAAAATCTTTGGTGAATTGTGTTCCCTCTCCCAGGACAAGACAAGAGTCATTAGGTGACAGCCATATGCGGCCAGCAGCGGGCTTTGCAGAATCGGCAGCTCGAGCAACTGGGACTGGAAGGATTTATGAATTTACTCGCAGAGGCAGGTACCTATCGAACTCACTGCTATCCATGAGGCGAGAGAAAAAGCCAACCCATTTTCTCTCCATGCTTTTCGCGGCAGTCAAAAACTGGACTTGTCTGCGCGTCTCGCGGAATACTTCGAGAGACAACAGTAGTGGATCGAGGAACTGAAGAAGCAGACTTGGGTTCAGTGCTCAAGAAGGCCGAAATTCGGCGTACCTGATTGTGGTGAGGAGCACCAACGAAAATTACAGGGCCATCTCGGGGGATATGGAATGCTCCTCGTGGTCGAATTTCCCGGAAGAAGATTTGGGTAATGATTCTCCAAAATAGCATAACAGCCTCAAACTTGAGGGGCTGCTTTGCCTGCAGATGCTTAATTGGAGAAGCCATAGCAGTGTAAGGAAGAGTCAATGAAAACCTCCCTCTAATTACGGCGGACAAATAGCTGTCAGCTGATTACATTCTCAGACAAACAGTTGTCAACTGAGGTTTGATCATCAGCAAGTACGGCCACACTGTTGTCAAGTTGATTGGGATGTCAAGCAACCTTTACCACCACCATCAAGTTTCATGGAGAAAAAGTGAATCAGCCTATCACATTCTCGGCATGAGTTATTCTCAGCTCCTGGAGTTAGCAAAAGCTTTTAGATAATCTCACTCACTTGAAGAAATTCTAGAAACGTGATTGTCTTTGTACCCACCATATTGAGGTGGGCAATTCAATGGTCGAGTTGGCGACAGACCGGTCAAGGCGAAGGAGATGTTTATTATTTAATTTTGAAATAAGCTTGAAAAAGTCTCTTAAACCAATTTCCTCCACACGTTCTCATGATTGATTGTGCCAGTGTCAACCTTTAAGGGTAGATTGCTTCAACACGAAATTTGAATGGCTTGAGATAGGTTCTACATTAGGATCATGAAAGGCGCCATGTTGATAATGGTCAATGACTGAGGCACATAGAACTACGAACATGGGATAAGCAAGCGACAAGTAGTGACTGTGTAGCCATGCGAACGAAGAAAGCTGATCTTCTAGGGCATCACGGCTCTGAGCCCATTCGTTGAGTAGTGGATAATGTCTGCCCTTGGGAAGACCCATTACTCAATATACTGGAGCGGTATTGAAATATGTCATGTAGTCTCGATAGCTTCTCTTGTTGACCGGGATTGCCAGACGTGATACTCGCTCGGCGATTCGAAAGTTCAGTCAAGACTTGGGATTGGGGTTCACGGCGATTAGACTCTAACTCTTGCGGGAAATAAGCTCAGCTATTATAAGATGATTGGATCCACTTACTTGACAGAGTGTCTGCAACTGCGACTTCTCTCTCTTGGTCCTCTACCGCGCGGCTCGCAAGGGCTCGGGTGATGTACTTCCGGAACGCAGGTCCGGTTGACTCCAGCATCTTTTCAACTCGGGTTTTTTTGTGAGGATAGGCCTTCAGGAAATGATGCAGCTCGGTGATGCCTTCTTTGTGCAATGCTCCTGTGGTTTCACTGGATATGTGGCCAATAATCGTGAGAAGCTGTGCATCAGGATCAGGCTCTTCGGCTGCCGGGGAAAACATAGAAGACGAGCTTGGGCTCGTTTGGTGACTAGTACGCTGGCGGCTGGAGACAGAATCTTGGGGAGAAATGGGCCGTGAAGACACAGGAGACAAGGACCTCGTTTGTGCTTCAGAGCTGATACCACTTCGGCGGTTGGCCAGCTCCGAATTGCGAGAGGAATTTGAGTTTAGGATACGATAGACGTAAGGGTAGACTATCGTCGCAGACGGGTCATCAAAGGATGCTGATAACAAGTCATAGACGCTATCTCCATGATGTCCTGAACAAGGTTGAAAGCAAGGTTCAAAAGCCGGGTGGTAAAACTCACCAACAACATGTTGAATGATTACTTTGATTGTTCTAAGCGGCATATCGCCACATGGCACTTTATTCGTTGCTCGAGCCCGCCACTCATTAGGTGGCACAGATTGCAAGAAATGCTCAATAGAAGGAAACAGTTCAACGGGATCAAGATGGCCCTCGACAAGGTCTTGAGGAATATTCCGAGCCAATTTCCAGACACATTTCAAGACGAGTTCTGCGACTTTGGCTTCTTTGGATTCTGGGAGAGTCGTATTAGCTGGAAAGGGTTTGACAATTTGAAGTAGCAAGGCAAACAATGCACTGTGATAGATTGTAAATGGCGATTTACATCAAGAAGATAAATCCAAACCGGAAAATCGACATCCGACGGCCTGTAGCAAACAATCGAAGAATGATCATGTTGATGAATCGTGAAAGATCCTTAACCTTCTTCGTGGAGCTATCATCTGTCTCCAACAACCGTAGAGTGAGCTCCTCGAGAAGAGAAGTAAGAATTTCAACAGTGAGCGACTCTGCCAGAATGCCATGATCACAAAAATTGTTGAGCGTTTGTATTAAATGTTTTGCAAGCCGAAAATTTTCGTCCATCACTAATTCCTCGGACCGTTCGAAGACATGAGCCATTTGGAGTGTGATTGACTCAATGAGACCTTCAGTGTGATCGGCTAGCTCACGGTACTGAGGATTGGACGGACCAGCTTCTGGACCCGGAGCGAGGACTTTCTGGATCTTCTTTAAGGCATCGACGCTTCTTGATGGGTCGCTGCTCAAGATGGTTGAAATCGTAAGTGTAATATCCTCAGAACCTTCTAACGACGTCCGAGGCTCTGGTTGTTCGTGTCGTATTGGCTCATGAAGTTCTTGATACATGAGCGTCGATGATGACTCAGGGACAATTTTGTATGTCGGTTCTCTTTAAAGTAGGCGCCGAAACTGGGTGTAAATTGCTCTTCAATCGGACAAGTTTGGGTTGAGGCAGACCTTTTCCTCGACCTCGACTAGAAGGAGATGTAGATACAGGCGAGAAATGATTTGGACGGGAACCTTGGATGGGAGAATCTGCTCGTGAAGTCACGGAGGGTGCAGGCGATGTCGACCTAACTGCAGGAGATGCAGGACGGGCAAGACGCGACATGCTTGTTAGTGAGGGACTAGCTGGTCGAGGAAGTCCTCCAGTCAAGCGGCTGACAGCCGGATTTGTGATAGATGTCTCGGATTTGTCGTGAGAACTGGGTCCCGGTATACGGCGTAACCGTTCTTCAAGTTGGGCTTTGTCTTTTGGGACAAGAAATCCTACCAAGGACCACACCTTCTCCCCTACCAACGTGTAAGCTTCACTGAAACACGTAATCAGTCTTGAGGATGAAAGCAAGAAAGTGGACGTACCTCAGAATATTCAAGGTGGATTTGCGCACTTGAGGATCTTTGTCTGACAAAGCAGAAGCGATGCTAGGGAAAGCTTTGGAGGGGTTGCATGCACTCATGCCCGACTTTTTCAATATATTTGCAAGTTCATCCAGCGTTCCTTGTCGAGTTTTGGCTACTTTGGCCTTGATTCCATGATCCAACAAGATTTGGAAGACACGGCTATACGGATAAACCCTGGGGAGGGTCTGGAAGATACGCTGGATACGAATTCGGACGGGCTCGCGTGCGTCTCCGAGCTGGCATGGCAGTCAGAACAGGCGAAGATCACTGAAGATCGGTCTAATGCTCACCTTGTGAACCAGGGTAGGTATAAAGCACAAAGCTTCACCATCTGACATCTGATAGTTGACGTTGCGTAGGAAGTCTAGGATGGCGTCAACCACATCCAAGCACTTGGAAACCAAATTTGATTGTGATTCATGGACTCTGACAGAAACGTATTTCAAAGGCAAATCAAAATTTGCCAGTCCGACAGCTTCTGTCTCCTCGACTCCACAAGCATTCGAGTAGAAGTCGATTATCATTGATTGACCGGCAATGAAGTCATTGATGGCGTTGTGATCATGACTAAAGAGACGAGTGACCAAGTCTTTGGAAGCGTGTGGCTCCATCTGTACTTGGAGAAGGTCTAAAAGGTCCTTCCTAAGTGGCCCGCCCTCGTTGACCCAGCGAGTGGCATCCTTGGCACATCGCAGCTGTTTTGCATTTGAGCTCATGCTAACGAAAGGTAGGCTTGAAGACAAGCAAGGGGCCTGTAGTGCCTCAGAAACGACACCCGGACGCCTCAAACCAACTGTAGGCTTAGACTCCGGGATAACGTCATTCCGTGATTCCGGTCGTGAAGTACCAATGGTTGGAAGCTTTCGCCGAACTCCTCCGATTTTACTTACGAGCTTAGGCCCTGCTACCGATGAGGCCGACACGGAGGTGGTCTCTGGAGGCGGTGTAGTAGGCTTCTTGGCAGCTGAGACAGAGGGCTTCGTAGTTGGCTTACAGACTGGGGGCACGAGTGGTACAGGCGACGCTGAGTCAACAGGTCGAATAGTTTGGATGAGAAGGATAGCAGATGCACGGGAAGCAGGCTTCAGGAGGTTGGTTTGTTGTACAACATGGTCAAATCCCGTGCATTTCACAAGAGCAGGAAGAAGAGCTTGTGCAGCCTTCCGAACATCGCCGCTACGATCATCAAGATTGGATAATGTGAGTGGCACCCAACTTGCGATATCGAGAGAATTGGATGGCTCATTCTCTTTAAACCAATCAACAATCCAATTCATCAGTGTACCTCGTTGCAGAGGATTTTGTGTCTCTAAACCCGTGGTGATACCAACTGCCATAGACTCCAGACCAGAGGCTGTAGCAATAGCCGTCAATGTCTGTAAAGCTGCAGTACGGATGGGGACCTTCTGGTCAGCCAGAACGGTTGCAATTGGAGCAACGAACAGTCTGACATGCTTCTCAAATGGCTTACCCATTCCCATCGCAATGCGTGATACGATGTCGAGTGCGAGCGACTGAACAGCCTTGTTGGTATCCACCACCCTGGCTTTCAATACTTGCCCAATTTCTCCTAATTACATCAAAGCCTTGAGATGACTGCTCAACAAGTTTCAAAATGATAACCCACCCATACTCGGTTTCAATCTTTTGTTACTCCCCTGGTCAAGAATTGTTCGTAATCCTTCAAGTGCCTCCTTTTTGGTTTTCCATGCATCGCTTTTCGCATCTGTCAGGATAGTGGTCCCTTTTAGTAGTCCATTGAGATCCACGCGGGGGAATAGATCATCCAGGGGGTCTGTGCCGGCTGCTACCTTCCCTGAACCATCTGGCATAGCCGCAATGCTCGTTAGATCCGCAGAACTACGGCTAGGCTCAGGAGCAGGCATTCCTTCAACTTTATCAAACTCAGTAATGATAGTATTGAGCAGCTGAGGATTTAAATCTTCAATGAGGTCCTTGATCGCTAAAGATTGGGTCATCAACTTACAAAACAGAGGTGACACTGAATTTTACTTACTTGATCCAGCGAACAGTTTAATGGTAACAAGCGCTTTCGTAGCACTAGTGCGAACCTGAGCATTTGAATTACCAAGCACGGTCTTCAAAAAATCAATTAGGTTCCTAAGTGTTAAACCTGCAATTCCGAACTCCTGTAGAGCTGTATTTATCCATGTGACTGCATCTGCGAGTACTTTTGGTGCTTTAGCTTTGCTCAAAGGCTCGTAAGCTGATTTCTGAAATAAGATTAACCATATTATGTTTCAGTGTCCCAACATACCCTGGCTAAGGACGAATTGAAGTGATGTTCTTTCGGCAAAGGCAATGAGTGTGTCTCCAGCAGGTTTCTTGAGCTTCAAATCACCAAGTTTCTCCGTCAAATGAGGTATACAGAGAGCACAACATGATCGTCCAAACGTCGAACTCTGCTGAACCATGGTAGTGAAAATCCCGTATATCTTCGATGACACCTAAAAAATGAATCAGTGTGATAAATGACAATACAGGATCAGAACGAACCTGAAAATTTTTTTCCGTCCATCCCTTTCTCGCGACAAAGCGGACGATGATCTCAGCATCCAAATGCTCCACCTCTTGTTCAACCCACGAGGCCATCTCTTCCAGTGCAGCCAGTCGAGTCTTCCAATTTGAATCAATAAAATCCGCAGCAATTTTGGCAGGTATCAACTCGAGGGCAAGATTCTCCGCATCCTCTGCAGTGTGTTTGTACTTGAAAGAATCAAGACCACTCACCAGTGGTGGTGGTGGCGGCTTGGCTTTTCCATTAACAGCAGACGGCGGAGGTTTCTTGACCACGTGTGACGAAGACACTGAAGATGCACCACCCGCAGCTGATTCTGGTACCTTCTTGACCTGTAGAGATAAGGTCATTTTTTGGTGGATTCAGCTCTCTCACTCACCATAAGGCGAGCAGGAGATTTGCCAAGAAGTTTCTTCGGCGTATCATCGTCAGGAAGCAAAGTGTTGGTTTGACTTGGTGGAGATGTCATATTTTCTTCAGATTTTGGCACGCTAGGCTTAACTTTGGCCGACGCGATATTATTCCCTGTAGGGGCAGGGGCATGGACACGAGGTGCAGACACTACGCCTGCCTTGCATTTGACTGTAGCCTTTTCAAAAGCCTCCTTTACTTTTGCCTTGCGCACGTCCGCTACATTCTCCATAATTGCACTAAGGGGCCGTTCCCCTACCATCTTCATCAGTGTCCCAAGGCAAGTAGCTGCCTCATTTCGAGCGCCTTCGAAGCCATCCTCTAGTAATGTCGCAAGATTCTCTGCCAGTGGTTTGATCTGAACAAGGGGTACGGGTGTTTTGCTTGTAACTAGGCAACGTCCCAAGAATTTGAGAGTGCCTTCCTTCACTTGAGGATTCTTGTTTGACAGGGCAGATATGATATCCGGGAGTAATTCAGTGATCGTCGTCTGAGATAAATAAATACCGGTAGCATGACAGACAAAAACGATACAAGTACCGTTTCAAAAATTGCATCAAGTGCATCTCCAATGGTATCCGTGATATTGGCCTTCCTTTCCTTCAGTCGTTCAAGCATAGGCGGGACAAGCGATTCCCGGTGTTTTGCAAACGCACTCGACAGCCCCCTAACCAATTCCTCCAAGCAGCTGGCAGCGACAATTACACAGTTGACATTGACATCTTTATGGATACAAGTTGCCAAAGATTTGACCAACTCTCCCATATCAGAAGAATCCTTGATTCGTGGCGTCGCCTTGACTAAAGTCTGCAGGCCATCCAGCGCTTCCTTTCGTTCTTTCCATTTGCTAGATTTCAAGTTGCTGTAAAAATCTTTTGCCATCTTCGGCACAATATCAACTTCCTCAGCAAATGCACGTGGATCAAATTCTTCAACTGCTATAAAATGAATAAATGAGATAACCCCAAGTTCCCAGAAGTTGACAACGTACGAGCTGTTTCGTCCTCTTGCTCGTCTGAGTTCGCAACCTGACTTGCTTCCCGTGCTTGTGCCCTCGTCAGCCTTTCAGGCTTGACCGTTCCCTTTCCCCTACCCTCCTTCTCCATATTATCAAATGCCTCCTTAAGTTCTTTGATTTGGACCGGCTTTAGATCATTGAGCCAAGGTTCGATGCTAGAACCCATATACTGATATAACAAACGTGTGAGATTTGTGCCTTCTGCGCGAACTGCTTTATCACTATGAGCAAATATTTTTGGCAATACCTTCAGGATTGGCGGGGGGAGTATGACCTGGAGGCCGAAATTCCTGAACAGGACCAAGTTCAATAGGCGACTTCTCGACAGCAGGATGATACTTGCCTGATGGCTTCATTCAAGGCAACTACTGAGCCCATAACCGCTTTCGGTTGTTTCGACGACAATCCTACAAGGACATTTTCCTACACCGGATTAACTCTAGTGAGTTTTACCAACCGAACTGTTCACATACGATAACCCCAGCACCACTATTCTCGACTTCTACGTACTGTAATATCAATTCGAGTGCGTGATTTCTTGTTCCTGCCCGCGCAGAGCCTAAGCATTTGTCCACTAGCGCAGGCACAACGATGTCTCTTGTTTTAACCGCAGTTTCACCAGCAAACTTAATGAGTGAGACCAGACACTCGACTCCTTTCTCTTGTGCAACTGCGTTGGCATCAGTGATTATTTTTTTCAGCAAATCGGGGTTGGAGATATATGGATTGAACACGGGATCGGTATCCGAGGCAGACGTTTGAAAAGACTTGATGAGTGATTCATATGCGCTAACACGAGCCTTCCAGTTCTTGTGTACGAGTCGATCTGGGATAGAAAGAACACTAAAGTCTTCATCGAGTGGTTGGGTATCATCCATAGGCACCTGATATAGACGGTAAAACAAGCAATTGTCACTCTACAAGTTCCAGCGTGCCTTCCGACACACGTGACATGTGACGTGACAACGAGTTTAATTATTCCTCTCGCCAGAATTCTTTCAGCAGCTCAATCAATGAATGTGAACAAAATTCTTTTCTATACAATGTTCCATCGTCATTCATTATGAACTGCATATTTCTCCCTCCACCACGGATTGTGATATTCTTCTTCCTAGTTCCTAAGCTCATATTACAGGTCTGTTGGGCTATAAGTTTCCCGTTGTTTTCAAGAATTTAGGGTGTATCGTGTTGGTAACACGAACCAGGGTTCTACATCATGGTTACCAACCAGAACCATTTCGAGCCCAAATGGTTATTGAGGTATAGATCTCGAAAGATCCTTGACGTTGCCAACTTCCTTTCCGAATCTGTTTTCGAAACCAGAAAAACAGAGGCACGATTCTTACCAAATTTGGGTAACGGATACTTGGCACACAACACTGTTTTCCATTTCCTGGGCTTCAATAGCGAAGGTTGCGATCGGCTAGCAGATTTGGTGATATTCCGTTTCTGTTCATATATTCAATGTCCTATAATCAATCTTGAGGCATCAATTCTTCATCAAACCGCCCAATTTCTTGAACTCAACTCTCAAACTCCATACGATAAATATCTCCGAAGGGAAGTCCATGGGTGGAATAATAACATGAGGCGAATCTGGATAAATTTACAATTCGCCTCTAGGTATGATCCATATGTTCGCATGATGAGATGATGAGATATGTCCACATCAATCAACGAAACAGATATCGTCAAGTCCGATGAGGCTGGCCACCTCGACCAACCATTGACCTTGACCGGTCTCTCAAACCAAGAACATTCACATGAGGCTTGATGGTAGATCCGAAATTGACTTCAGCCTGGTGCAGAGACCCGCTCTATGTGTGAGTTCCTATTTGGTGGTAGGCAGATAGATAGATAAATTGATCCTGGTACCAAATCGAACACTGTTTTGGCATGTACATTTTTGTCTTTTGTCCACAAAACAAGAGGCCAAGCCGAGTCCGGCTCAAACGTCACACTGATTAAATCTCTAGCTACATAATTAATTCTGGTCGGACACGGATGCTGGGCGTCACAATGATTTACAGTCAGCTAATGGGTGACCTAACAAAAGGAAGCAGATAGGCTGAAAAATGGGCTGAATATGTCGACGATGCTCTCGTAGTCCTGGTCTTATATTCAGTACCAATTACCAGTTCTTATGAGTGATGAGTTGAAATTCAATTGGGACCACCCCTATGACATACAGTCGGACCCAAAGACACTGCACTGAGGCTAAATCAACCTCCCTCTTTTAATTTTCAGTGTGAGATGACATAATTGTCCCTTTATTATCATCAAGTCCTCGTACTCTGACACCCAAGCACCAATTCCAAGACGAAGAGCTATAGCGGTAGAAGACAGGAGGGCACATATGGTCAATTCCAATTGACTAGAGAACGGAGTGATTAGTAGCATGGTTGTCAAGATCCTCCGATCAATGATTGCGATGTAACTAACCAGAAACCGCACGAACATGTCGATCACTTCCGACTTGCAAGAGCTATCCCTATCTTGCCAACAAGGTCTAAAATAGTATCGACTTCCTCGTCCGCGACAGTAACGGCCAGCTTTTCTCTCCGCTCCATGGTTGCGTGATGCCGTCGCGCAGCAGCGTCGCGCTCGCTTATCATGTTGAGATTGTGATAAACGACTGAAATTAAATATTGAATGTCTTGCAAAGCCTCCAAAATGATAAGGCCCTCGTAATCCTTCTCCGCGGCCAGCAAGTAAGGCAAAGCTTCTTTGAGAGAGTCAGCTGTACCATGAGGATCAGATTTGTGGACTGCTTGTGGAGCTTAGCTCAACCTACGGTTTGATTCACCCGAGGCAATGATGGCTCGTGCCAGAGTGAAGGAGGCGAAACCCCGCTGCTCGGGATCTTTCCCACAGATGATCTATTACGGGTGTCATTTAGCACAATTTGGCTTATTCGAAAAGGGTTCACCTGGGGCATGATGTCATCAACCAATGCGCGAGACCGTCTCGACATCCCAAACTCCAATCCAACATCAGCCAGAAGAATGATCCCCGTCCTATACTCATGCAATCTAAATAAAAATTCCGAATGCCAGAGTGCTTTGAGTAGGTGCTCCATCCCGTTTGTAGCTTGTCCGCACTTCTGGGTCGACATTAATCTCAGGTCATCACACACGCCAGAAAAGCATACTCTCAGTTTAAGAACTTCACCCAGAGCCTCGTGGATCTTCGCCCTCGGAGGTCCTTCATGATTGAGGTCGAAGAATTTCATATTGTGATATGCAGCCGGTCTGTGGACGAGCAGTACCTCTTGGTACATTCGTTTTTGTCCTCTACAAATGATGATGATACATTCCGTAGAGGAAGCGGTAAACCTACCTTCGCGTGGCCCGTAAGGCCAGTATATTCCAGATCGCGTGAGCCCAAAATCCATAGTCATCCATGCTCAGACCGCTCCAGACAGCTGGGTCGAGAAGGTTACGTATGCTCTGGTCATATAAGCCCATCCGAGCATTCTACAGGTTCAGTCTAATTTACCAGGGGAGTGGTTGATGAAAAAAAACTACTCTACACACCTGATCCGCACGGTTCAACACAATTGAAAGTCTCATTTCATCCGATGTTCCAAGCGGAGTGAAAGCCATGATCATATTCTCCTCGATTGTTGCGAGTTTGTCGCATCCTTTGGATTGATTCAGTTTTCCTCCGATGTAGGCTTTGATGCACACCTGTCAATCTCCAAACAATTGATTGGACTGCATGCTGAACCCATAGCTCTTCCTCAGGAGGAGACATGAGCTGAACGTTAATCCAATGATCCTGTACACCGATTGCTTGCATAAGCTTGTTGAAGGCCATACAAATGGGTTGATCCTGTCCTTCATGTCAAAATGAATTTATTCACTGATCTTTTGTACACACATCTGATAGTTTGCCAACGTCATAGAATACTTCGAGAGGATGAAGATCGGGTTGCATTTCGTTTGGCGTTGGTCCCTGTTTAGTACCTGACGAGGGAAGTCGGTGAAGCATACTACAGTAACGAAAATCTCAAACTCGAGAGCCGCAGAGGTTGCCAGTAGGACATACCTGACACAATTTTGGAGCGTTACTCGATCGCCACTGGTCCTTGAAACAGTTATGGCTTCCGATAACAACTGCACAACTCGTATTAGAGATCACCTAATGCCCAATGATAGATGAACACTTACCTTGCGAGCCGCATCATACTCTCTGTGTGTATAATGCATCCTCACTAAATTCAAGAGTGCATGTTGTCGGAGTCCTCTGTGAACATTGATTGAGATGTAAAGACAGAACACAGTCAGTCTCACGAATCATTGTTGTGATTGAATTGTTGTTCAAAAAATCGTCGAAGATTTTCGATGGCCATATTTTCATCTCCCACCGCAAGGCCCTTCTCCCAGCTGAGATGTGGGCGTGACATCCACGCAACTCAGGAAACAATACACTTACGACTCAAAGGATTCTGGTTTGGCCCATGCCTTCTTATCTACGTGTGTTCTAAATAGAATGGTGTCTGTCATCATAGATCAAGCTTATGCGTTTTATCCAAACTACCGTTTACTGACTGACCATTTGTAAGTTGTTCCTTAAGGATGACGTCATACCCAGCGGCCAGGTCTCCTCCAATCCAGCTTTGGTAATCTTTCTGCAGCTTTACCACGCCAGAGAAAGACAACTTGATAAAGCTCACGACGCAGCGGCGACAAAAATATCCAAAGAGAGATCTACGCATCTGCTGTGCCTTGAATAAGTTAATAATACAATCCGTGCATTAGACCCACAAAGATAGGGTTGTCCTAGGAGAAGATCAATTTTTGTCAAATATGTCCTCTGGTGGAGCCATTACTCACATTTGCAGACTTCTCTACGAACAAGATCGGAATGTCTTGGCCAACTTTGAGCATATTCCTGGTATTGGGATCATAAACTCACTAGAAAAAAACATTGTGAGATTGTCCGGCGTGTCAAGCGTCTCTGGCTGTCGATACATAAGCGCCAGTACCGAAGCACTTTGATTCAATTGTCACCATTGAGCGTGCATTGGCAAGAAAGGTCCGACAAGTCTCAAGTTCTGCACGGGGGCCAGACGCGATTTCCTTAACCACTTCAAGATAAGATTTTGGTTGGCAGACCTGGATACCGTTCAAAGAGTTGAAATAGAAACAGAAGTCCAACAAAGGTTGAGTACTTCAGATATCTCGTTCAGAAGACAGCGGTAGAGGCGGAGTGTGAACGGAGGCGGGAAGTCTTTATGCTGGGCATCCTTAAATGCAAGAGATAGAATGACCAATAAGCCTATGTGGTGTGGTCTCACAGCATGGTCCGTTGGCGGTGGAACGTCGTCCATTTGTTGTAGCCTGTTCCAAGTCCGAGGTGGCTGTGTTGATTTTCCTTCGCCGATTACGTTCACCTTACATGCCAGCCCAGGGCAAGCGTTCAGCAAACCCCATCAAGCAGGTGAGCTACGATTGTTTTACCATGCCCAGTCTCATGTACTCCCGACAGGTGCCACTGAAGAAGCACAAAGCAACACATAATGAAATTTCTTTCACGAGAAAGTCAAAAAGTACAAAAAGTAAAATTTACAAGGTAAAAAGAAAGGCATTGGAGAGAAAATACATTCCTATACCTATAACGGAAGCAACCGATGATGAAGATGAGAGAATCCAGCTATCGGACCAAGATTTAGACGTCCTACGCAGCGCTTCATTTCTCAAGCAACTTGACCACAAGGGTATCACAAGGTCAGGCCGTTTTGAACCGCTTCGTCTGAGTCTAGCTTCATTTTCACCAATTCAGGAGCAAAATTGAGCTTGAACGACTACATCAGCTTGACAAGCCTATTCGTGCAGCACGAAAACATGACGACCTTCCATCCTTGAGCTCCAGCGACGACGGGGGCTTGGAGGCAGAAAGCGCCCCATCTGACAGTGAAGAATCTGAGCAAGTTCCAATCTCCGGGGACGAAATGAATGTATCACGACTTGAACTTGATTCGGATGCCGAAATGCCCTACGAGCAGCTGCCTCGCAAACGGTACACTTCATGGAGTGATGAGGAGGAAACTCAAACCAAGAAGATCAAAGGATTACCTATCAAGCTCCCGGACGGTACAATAAGAAAGAGTGCGAAGGTACTCATAATGTCCGATTTCGAACAGTCTTCAGACGAAAGTGAAAAGGAGGCTTTACTTCGGAAACCAGAAACGAACGTGGAGGACATCACGACCGGTGCACGTTTTGGACGTGCCGCTATCACTGATATCATGACCAAGTCTTCTAAAAGAGAACAAGTTGAAGCTGCCAAGGAGCAGATTGCAAGTATATGCCAGGAAATCCTAGCTGAGCCAGAAAATAGTGTACGTAAACCTTGACTTTCGTCTCAGTGAAGTTCTAATGCCCAATGTAGCTAGGTCTTCTGCGCCGACTACATACATTCTCATTACGCGAGATCAAGACGCCGACTCAAACCAAGCCGATTGCTAATGATTCTATCATTCGCAAGCTTACCTTCCTGTCTCAACTGACCATTTTCAAGGATGTTATACCTGGATACCGGATACGGCCATTTACAGATAAGGAGAAGGCCGAGAAAGTCAGTTCAATGGTTGCTCGGACTCGTGAATGGGAACAAGGTCTTGTTGTGGTATATCAGTCCTATCTACGCTCACTCGAGATTGAAATCAAAGGCAAGTCTTGTCTGTGGATATGACAGGTATTCATGAGCTACAGTTATCACTAGAACGTACTAAGCTTGCTGAGACAGCTTTGTCTTGCATGTGTACTCTTTTGGCAGAAGTCACTCACTTCAACTTCAGCGTCAATCTCATTTCATGCATCGTAGCAAGACTAAGTCGAAAGTCTTGGGATAAGGTCAGGCTCCTTATTTCTTCTCATTCATGTGCTGCTGACTGCTGGCATTCCTTGGCCGATCCTTTCATAGTCCTCGGAACTTTGCATCAGCACCATAAATAAAGTCTTCCGAGAGGACTTGACCGGCTCTCCCTCCCTAGAAATCGTACGGATGCTGAACCGTATGATCAAAGAGCGTGGATTTTCTATCCATCCAAATGTGCTCTCATGTCTGCTGTACCTCCGGCTTCGGACCGAACTTGGGGTACGAGCGTCTGATACAAAAGTAGAAAAGGAAGGACAGAATACTCGGGATCAGCGCCGCCGGAAGGGTAAAAAGGCCGAACAGCCTTACCTCAGCAAGAAGGCAAAGAAGGCACTCAAGGAAAAAGAGGAAATAGATAAGGAGATGCACGAAGCAGAAGCCGAAGTTGACAAAGAAGAACGGGCGACAACGGTAAGTCATCAGACTCGACCTCTACCTCCCATTTGGAGCTATTGCGAACTATGTTCCACTTCCAAATACAAATTGGAGTGATTGCTGATGCTCAAAGTAGCAAACGGAGACACTGAAACTTGTATTCGCTCTCTACTTCCGGATCATCAAACATCCTGGGCCAAGCCCACTCTTACCGGCGGCCTTGGCAGGCATTGGAAAGTTTGCGCACCTCGTCAACATTGATTTCTTCCAAGACCTCATGAAGGTTTTCAAAGATCTGATTTCATTGGACGCCGATGACATGAAAAATGCCGAAGAGGCTGTGGAACCAACAAAGGATCTCACCCAATACCGACTACACTGCATTATCACAGCGTTTGAATTACTCTCCGGACAAGGTGAGAAATTACCCTGGTCATTGTTCTTGCTGACTCATTTCTGATCAATTATCCTGTGGGGCATCACGAATGACGGTCTACTGTTCTCATCTACAGGCGAAGCACTTAACATTGATCTAGACGACTTCGTCACCCAGTTATACGGAATGATCCTCCCTTTGAGTCTGATGGGTGACATCGAGTCTTCATCATCACCAGCTGAGACAAGTAGCCTCTCAATCTCATCACCACCGCCATCCATCTCCGATCTCCTCTTCCGCGCTTTACGAATAATTTTTTCTCCTCGGACCGGAGGAACTGCAGCGGCTCCTCCTCAGCGGTCCGCAGCTTTCTCCAAAAGACTACTCATAGCATCACTACACTGGCCTCGAACTTCGGCGCTTCGGGCCTTGAATCTTGTCCACGACCTGATCGCGAAAAATCCGAAACTAGAGACTCTATTGTTTGCAGAAGACCACATCTTCGATGGTAACTATCGTGCTGATGTTGATGATCCCCAACTTTGTCATCCATATGGTACTGCGTTCTGGGAGCTTCAGGTCCTTGCAGCGTATCACATGGACTCTAGTGTACGCATTGCGGCGGAAAAGTTGCTCAACTACAGTACGGCGGTGAACACGTCGTTACGTCTCTCGGATGATCGGTACGGTAGCTATTAGCCCTCTTTTGTGCGATGGGAATCAGATGCTCATCGGTTTCCTGATGAAAGAAAGGGAGAAACAAAGCGGGTACCTAAGTCAAGGGATAGCCACCGCTTAAGTTGTAAAGGCTTCCCACATGATCAGATTGTTAGAGATATCCGAATCCCTTATATTTAGGTCGAAGCCTGATCCAAAAATGGATAATCAAATTGGATGATGATCGAGGGTAGTCTGGCCACACAATCTTGCAGGGGTGGAAAAATCCCGAGCAACCAGGAAGTATAGTGTGAACTCAAATGTATATCGTCATCAAGAGACAGCACGAGTTTTCTTAAAGATAGAAATACACATAGGCGAGGGCACTGGAAGGGGGTGCAAAAAGTCATAACAAAATTGACGGAAATACAGTAATATAATATAATATTACTAGTGTTACTAGAGATAAGAATGTTAAGAATGTTTCATTGGAAGTGATGTAGGTAAAAAATATTACCGAAATGGCCGATACAATAAGAATTATGAACAATATGATGTGAGGGATGGATAAGGTTATGTTGTGTTGTGTGAAATAGATAGCTTGATTAATAACCCAATTTCGAAAAAGACATGAATCACCAGGATCAGAACACAGATTAGAAGCATAGGGGCGTGGGCAGGGCAGGAGGAGAAGAGGAAGATACAAGAACCGTCCTCAGTTGGTAGGTGAAGTCAGAATCCAAAAATCAATGTCCAGGACATATGCACAAGCTTGATACCACGATGCAAATTTGAACGCAAGACCATAAGAAAGGTATGAGAGGTGTCCAGGGATTTTTCCAGTAACCACTGCATGGTCTCCCCCATGGGTAAATATGGACAAATTGATATGACCTGGATGGAGGAGTAGGCAAAGCATGGATTGGGGTCGCGATGTGGCAATGAGGGCACTACCAAATTCGAAAAGGGTCATGGGAGCTGAATCAATCCTGGATCAGAAAGAAAAGTTAGGATGGCGAAGATGATGCCCTGACGGGTGAGAGAGCTTGGGCTAATGATTGACTAGATTGTCTCCCATGATGAGAATGCATGGGGACCGAATCTATGTGCAGACCACTTGGGCCAATGACATTGGAATCACTCATGACCATGGCAGTGGGATGGGAATAGGTGTTCGAAAGGGGGTTATACGGATACAAAGTTAACCCTGCGGAAGTTGATGAATTGACAGGAGAGTCAGAGAAACCTCGAATCGACGAGACACTGGAATCTCTAGTCGTTGAAGAAAATGGTCGATGCGGGGGTTGTATGCTACCAGATGAACCGGCGCGTAAGAACGGGTACTTGAGAAAACCTAAGAATTGGGCCGAAGGCACTGGGTTACCCGATGTTCTGTCCAACTCATAAATCAAGGACAACAAGGACACATCATCGAAGATGATTTCCTGCAAGATAGTGGTAGCAGAACCTACACATATGAGGGAGGATAAGCATAGATTATGAGGAGAATGGGGAGACATACGGGGATCAATCCACCGACAGCGATTGAGGTGAGATTCGGGTATAAGAGCGTTGACGGCACCCTGAGTGATATCGGCTACCTCGAGAGCAGCCATATGTTCAGAAACGATAGTACTGTCATTACAAGTCTTGGTGATGCACTTTGCAGAAGATGACCAGACGTGCGAGAAACAGATGCTAGCTGAAAAACCATCAAAAGCAGGCGGACAGTTGACGTCGTGTATGTTGGATAGGCTGAGGCGGATTTTGAGTTGAAGAGGCTCATAAGGCAAGTTGGGAGGTATAAGCGCGTCCGTTCTGATGATGAAAGGAGACATGCCATTGGCCGTCAGACGGATGGCACGGACTCGGTTCGTATACTTGTATACAGAGGACGAAGATGAGCTATTGACATCGACGGAGAGATCTCCGCGCATAGGTTGCACTTGTGAGTAGGGGGTTGAGAAGGTGGAGTAATCACCATGGAAAGATGTATGATAAGGGGGGGCTGAGGACACTAGGTTTTGGGTCGTTCCTGACGAGTACTGAGGACCAACCCTGAGGTCAAGCTGACGGGTAGGGAGATGGTCATGGTCGGGCAAGAATTGATTGTGAGGCTCAGGAGGGGAGAAATCAGGGGAAGCGGACTTGGAGGAATAGTCGTCCAAGTCGTCAAAGTCCATTGGTATCAGCCCGCTAGACCAATGGTGGTCCTCGAGCTTGATATTCGAGCCAACGGGGGGACCGACGTTGGCTACTTCTTCCCCGCCCGCGACGAGCCAATATTCTGAAACGTAAGAGTTAATAAGGTGAAGAGAGAGGGAGATAAAGGTCCTACCTGGTTCTCCCTTCCACATGTTACGAAGAACCTGGATATGGCTTGCAATCTGCTTCTTAGAGCGCGAGACACCATGCTTTAAGAGGTATTCGACGAGGAACTGGTTGCGGTTTCGGTTCCTACCATGGGAGCTGGGGTATGTCGCATAGGGGGAACTGCAGTAGTCATAGAGACCTGGTTGGGGGAAGAGAGATGAGGGTCAAAGGCCAAGAGAAAAAAGAAAAAAGGAACCTTGAACAAATATTTTCTCGACGGCCTCGGGCCATACCTCGGCACCACTGCCGTCCTTGAGAAGTTTGTGGTGCTTGCGCTGGGGAGTGAGGGGCTTGGAATCTGAGAAAGGGGGGAGAGGCATGGGGAAAGGCATGGGGGTTGTAACAGAGGAGAGTGGGATACATGGCCGTTATATAGTGGAAGTTTTGCTTGGAATCTGGCCAGGATATGGCCAAAGCAAGATCCGAGATGGGGGCGACCAATCGGGAAGGTGAGAACCGGGAGTTTGGAGATAGACCAGCAGCACCATTTTAGCGGAAGCAGCCTAGATCTGGATCGGGGGTGGCAGAACATAGCGCCATGGTCATCATCGCCCTTTGCAGCGATCTGGAAGGGCCGGTGGAGAAAACCATAGTGCGCAAGACGAGGCGGTGTGGCAAGACGGTCTTTGAAACTTCCAAAAGAGGCAGTGACCAACGGAAGGCGGACGGAGGACGGAGACTGGGAAGGGAAGAAGTTGGGAGCAGCTGCCGCGTTGGGCGCCGGTGCCGGGAGACACATGGGATGCGAGGAGATTTTGGGGCCCGATGGGATGGCTGGATAGGGCAGGGGAAGACCCAAGGGATTGGTACAACCGGATGGGGAAGGCGTGAGAATGTGCCCTGGGAGTGGTTCCACTTGTGTGACTGCGTGACAGGAAATGTCGCTCATTCAGCAGTGGCTACGCGACAAAGCAGCGTTGTACGACAGCCCAGGGCTTGTTTATGCCCATCTCACTGCTGCTCTCGCTGCCTGTCCTCCACTCCGCCCAAAGCTCGATGTATACAGTCCGTATCTCTCATTTCTTGCAACAATCAAGTCTGACATTTCCACCAGCCTTTGACGACGGACGCTCTCACCTCCTCCTCTGTCTACACGGTCTCCTACCCATCACCTACCGCCGTGCTCAATACAACATCCCCGTCGCACTCTGGATCACTCGCGATTACCCCGTTCACCCTCCCATCGTATATGTCGTCCCATCTCCAGACCTTCTTGTCAAGCCAGGCCCCACTGTCGACCCCAGTGGCCGCTGCAACCTTGAGTACATACAAAACTGGCAGCGCAAGTGCGAGGTACTGTCCCTTAATCCGTGTCTGTCTTATCTGATGTCACCTGCAGGGATGTAGTCTTGTTGATCTCCTCAACATCATGACCACCTGCTTTTCACAGGAACCACCCCTCTATGCCAGAGCTCGTCCAGTAGGCTTCTGTTGCATCCTGTCCTGTCCTATCCTGATCGACACAGCCCGCCGCCACAACACACAGTCCACCGCCACCACCTCCTCCTCCACCACCTCCACCTCCACCTCCATCCAGACCAGGGCCACTTCCTAACCTTCTCGATGAGGACACCCCAGATATGGTGCGGTCAGAAGTCACTCCTCCCCGTCCACCCAATCCAGAGACACTCAGCCTTCATTCGAAAGTCCATGCCAAACTCGTGTCAGAACTTACTTCGTCAACACACATCACTGCCCTTGATGCAGAGCGCCTCCAGGCTCATCAGACAGACCTCCTTGCAGGCGGACCCGCTATCCGTGACGAAATGGCCCGACTCGAAGCCGTAAGAGATGTCTGTCACATTGTCGCCGACAGGACGCGACGTACCGTCCAACAAGCTGAATCTGTCCTGTCCGATCTGCGCCGTAAAGGTGACCCAGAGGTCGACGAACTAGTTTGTGCTACCACCATCGTCCACGATCAGTTAAGCTAGGTGCTTTGTCAATCTTTGACACTAACTCAGCGCCCTTCCATAGACTTATTAATCTCGTGGCAGAAGACAATGCAATTGAGGATGCAATATACCATCTTCATCGGGCTCTCAACGCCGGTCGTATTGATCTGGAAAAGTTTCTAAGGGTAAGTGTGGATCACTCTTGAATCTGGGTAGATGGCTGATCTCTCCTTGGTTGGTCAACCAGGCTGTCCGATCACTTGCCGAAGAGCAGTTCATGAAGCGGGCCCTCATCGATAAGATCCGGTCTGGCCTTGGAACTTGCTGCAGTTGACTGAGTGTTGTCAGGATAGATCTCATGTCACAAGGGGGTCCCCAGTTTTTACAGAGGATTCATCTTAGCCAACATGTCCACTGTAATTCTGACGTTTAATTTTAATATTGTTTCGTCTCGATGTCTTTGCCCTGATAAATACTCCGAGGATAGACCTCGGAAATCCTTGATGGATTTTTTACCTTCCCTAGTCGTTTCTCCGTGGGCATCACTTTCCCCACTCGTCTTCTTGTCGCATATTTAGGTACTTGCGTAAGACCGTCATGTGTATCATATAATGGGATTGTCTCTCTCGTTCACTAACTCACCAAAACTCAGCTTTTTACTCCATGTTCCATCGCATCGTTCGCCCCAACCCTGCTGTCCGATTCGGGCTGTTCTGAAATTAGGGATCCGTTGTTAAGGTGTTCTTCGGCCTCCCTTCCCATTTTGCCGTTGTGGACGACAAGACGTAATGGCCTTGGGCATTATTGCCGAAGAATGACGAAATCTCCATAACCACCGACTCAGACTGTCTTATGTTTTCCAAGTCATGTATGAAGGACAATCGCAGCGTATAGTACACTGCCTTCGGGAAAGGATGTTCTTGACATCATGACATGTGATTACCTGCTAAATATACATTAGATATTGATATTGGCCGAACCTTCGTTGAACACCTTCCGCTGGTGTAGCTATCACTCATACTCAAGAGCGTCATATTTGAGGGGGGAAAGCACACATGCACACTGAGGCGCACACACCAAAAACCCTGGGAGGGATTAAGTTACGTCAACATAAAGTGACCGGGTTCACTACAAATGCAGTGCCAAACTGTAACCCCGTGCTCTGGTCAACAACTGTCTCGGTGGCGAGGGGCTGGATCCTGCAAAAGGTTGCGAGGCATAAGTGAGTACTAGTGGCTTTCTACGCCACCCGGTGTCTAATTCATTATCTGCAACATCATTGATAATAATAACAACCTATGAACAACGTCATATCTTCGTCATCACACTTCCTCTCCCTGCATGCAGTTTTCTGTTGTGTGTTAGATATGAACACGATGAACACGAACAACTTTTTCCCGCCTTGCGACCAATGGCCGATGGCCCCGTTGATAACGTCATGATATACCGCGAAATGAGTTTCACCAGTGTTGAGTTGAGATCCCCATTGAATTGAGAGTTGATGGTGACGAATGAATCATAATAAATGATGATGATGTAATAATACAAAAGAGAATAAACAAAATAACAAGATCACAAGATAAGCTATACAGGTTTGCATACCCACCTGCACGTCTCGAAACTCTCTGTCCAACCCTTTCAAAATCTTCGATTATCAAATTTTCGGCACTGCCTTCAAAATGTTCACGGATATGCGACTCAGGCACAAGTATACTTTTGAGCTCACCCATGGTATAATGGACACAACCTCACCAAACTGACTCAACCCACGCATGCACGAGTTGAAAGAAAAATCTCCACAAGATGTTCTGAATGGAACTATTATCGTAAACCCAACATTCCGGAAACTTTTCTTTCTTTCTTCCATCGATAAGCCACTCAACTAATTTCTAGCTCCGCCAGCTTCAACTAGCGGATGAAACACTCAAATGCAAAGGCGTATGCCAGAACAAGTTTAGTCATTTTTGAAATTGATTGCCGTCAATCTGACTTTCTTAACATCGAAGCTTCTCATCAATCGGACTTCTATAAAGACGGATCCCTCTAGATCTCGCTTTAAGACACGAGCTTTGAACGACATCAACCAACCTCCGAATCGTTCGCATCCATAAAGCATCAAAAATAACTCACCAATCAAATCTGCTACAATGAAACGGGCGCCCGCCATCTCGTGGTTGGGGATCTTTAGGGCGGTGCGTTTTGAATATTGGGCCTCAATGTTTTTTGGCCCTTGACCTGATCACATGTTGGCACCAACTTCTCCAGGTACACAAAGTGACACCTCTTACACAAATTTGACATTCTCACTGGATCCGCCTTTATAGGAACTGAAGAACACTTGAATAAAGGCTTCACGACAATGTGAACCCAAATTGGGTGGCAACTCCTGTGAAAACGATACAATTATAGATGTTGAATGTCAAGTTGAGCAAAAGGTCTGAGATGTACAAGCAAGCTCATAGAAGTAAAGAGAAATGGCGCATCTAATCTTCCTTTGACCCAGGTCTTTGATTTGCAAAGGCATCCGGGAGAAAAAGCTTATTCATCGAGATTAGCTGAAAGGGATAGTTGAGTACATAGGCTGCCGATTATTAAGCCAGGATCTTTGGCAGTTACGATCGACCAGCCGGTGTCTTGGGCGAGGCATATGGGGACATAGTGTCCGATTCGATACCCTCGAAACGCCTGCTTCTACTTGACCCAACCCATCTCCAGACACGCAATTCATCACCCCCTTCAACTTCTTCAATGTTTACACGGACATTGGCATTTCCCTCTACGACCCTTTCGACTCGATCCCAGAGTCTCCTCCTCATAGAAACAGAATGTTCTTCCTGTAAGATCAAGTCCCTTAGTTGCAAGGATGATAGGTAAGGTTGCGCGGCAGTGACTGGGTCAACATGATGTGCAAATTCTTGGTTCCGGAGTGTGTCTAACGCAATTTGAACCAATTCTCCGACCCGTCGAGATTCTGATTTATTACGGACATAGCGAAGCCGGGTCATGATTGCGCCAAGGATCAGTGCAAAAGTTACTGGACAGGAGACGGAACATTTAGTAACCAGCAAGAAAACTGAATTAGGATGACAAACCAAATACTGTTGATTTCCATTCAGCCCACACTTTCCTAGCCCTGACGAGAAGCGCACAGCCCCAAGTAAATTCAGGCGTTTTGTGCGCCAAGTACTGGTGACCCCTGTTTTTTGAACTATAAATCACGAGCGGAGGATCGAAATGTCTACCACTCACTCGGCATCTTCACCAATGATAACACCTCCCCATTGCACAAGTTCTCGAACGCTATCATTGAAAGTATCTTCGAAGGCAGGTAGCATTTTTACCTATGATAATGACACGTCAGTTTGCTTCTCCGGAAACTCGAGTCCAACCGCACAAAAGTTTTCTTCCTCATCAATCTTTTCAATTCCGAGAGTTCAACACCCCATTTTTTGGCTTCGCCACCGTCAGACTCTTTGACACGTTCCTGTATTACTTTGCCGCCAGCACACACACGTCTACCGTACTCCTTTCCCAGTGTATTCTCAATATTCCTTCCCAGTACGCCGATCAAGCGCCTGCGGTTTGGATCTTCTAGGCAGCGCGGCGGCAGAGCTACGCTACCAAAGCCAGGAAGACCATTGAGAGAATCGTATAAGAGACCCCATACGAGTTCTGGAAGCGATGAGGCAGTGGCGAAGGACACGTTCGACGCAGAGGGTGGCGTTGGCATGAAGAAAACTAAAGGATTGGGATGAAGGAGGTAGCCTGTGTCACAATATATACTATATTGAGAGCATGTAGCATGCTCAGGACAAGGTGTGCAAGATTCAGGTTCTGGGATTGGAAGTAGAGGCGGAAGGGGGCAAACCGTCAGGTTCTGTCCACCTGCTGAAGTATTGGGACGTAATGTAGTCTGATTCTGGCGATTGCATTCCCTCACAAAAAGACGGCGCGCCTTCAAATTCTCGACCACTTGACTAGTTCTAGTTCCAGTGTCACAATAACCAATCGCCGAGGATTGAACCTTATAGTCATGGGCATAGTAAGCAATGACCGAAAAGGTGACAACGAGAATACACCACAGGAACCATGACGGCCGTTCTGCTGGGAGAGGCACTGGACGATGATGAAGGGCTTCCATACTAGCTGCAACTCTTCTTGAGATGGCCTCCCTTTGTTTATCAGCTTGGGATGTCTCTTTTACCGTGAAAGGCGACTCCTCATAAATTGGCTCGCTGTATTGTTGCTTTGCTTCGATCCTTTCAGATTCGTACTTAGAAGAATCAATATCTGGAGAAGCATCTTTCACAAGTTCTGCAAGAGATCGGGGGGGAAGGCGAAATTCACGGTATGGTAGAAGAGGTAGTTCAGGCTTGAACTCCTCGGCATGGGGTGAGAAGGCTTGAGATACTCCAGACCGGGTAGGTGAATAATATGCCAATGGTGGAGGTGGCGCAGAGAAAGATTTTCGGCTCTTTCGCGCACTGACATTCTTTCTGGGAATCTTTTGTCGAACAGGAGAAGGTCGGACAGGAGAAGAATCTTCAGCTCCAGATTGGAAGATGTTGTTATCTTCCCAACCACTGTCTTCTCCCTGTAGAAAAAATCTAAGCTCCTAAGCAGCGATAACAAGATGTACAGTATTCACCAATAAAAGTTGACGAGCCTGACTACTGACATCTGCCTAAATGAACCATCAGATCATTTCAAAAGGAAAGGCATGGTTTATACCTTTCTCTTCGTTCTACCAACTTTCTTGACTGGAGATTCCTCAGAGTCAGAATCATTCTCGGTGATAGCTCCAAAAACCGAAGGTGCTTTGTATCGTCTAGATGAACCTTCCAGTGCAGGCTGAGCGGACGATCGCCGTCGTTTAATTTTGACCTGGAGTTATGTGAATGACTGGGAGCCGACCCAAAGTGAGATACAGACTGGTTCTGACCGGAGCGGCGATGTTTCCTCATCACGAGGGGCTGCAGAAATTTTTGAAAGTCGCCTAGAGGATCGCCTGGGAGCGAGGACCTTCCCGAGAAGTCAGATGCATTCTGTATCATGCATCATCATCACGCACCTTTCCCAGTGGTTTTCCAGTCAGGCCGTCAGTAATACCGTCATCGCTGGCAATGCTATTGGCTTTCTTAAGCCGTTCTTTCCTAAGATTGTCCGCTTTATACTTGATTTCTTCTTCGAAACACTGAATAAGCTTGGACTTGGAGTACGGAGTTGGATAAGTGACATTGTGGTAACCTAACAATCCCAGAAGCTGAGATACAGTAAGTGTACTTGGATCAAAATCCGGTCTGAGATAGTCGCCAAGGGCTATAATTTGCGCAGAAGTGAGTCGATTGGTCATGGATGTATTGAAGAACGTGTCATCGTGTCTGGATCAACAATTCCTGGTGTCAGTCACGTGGTTCACAACGTCATTACTGGGGAACCCACTTTCTCTTGTCCAGCTACACTGTATAGGCATGTCATCCACAACCACCAAAGAGGTGTGTAAATATAGATTCAAAACGTATTTTAATACTGAAAAAGGATGATGCATGGGCACAGAAAGAACAAAAGGTCTTATTGGGCAATTTTATATATGACTATCAATAATCTGACATTCAATAGACCCAGGAACAAATTGGAAAAGAGATGGAAAAGAGTAAGGAAATAATACCGAGCCAGGACAAAGATTTCGAAGGAGGGTTCGGTGGCCAAGAGGATCTCGAGGATCGCTATGCAACTACAAGCGGGGATCATTGAATGAAATCTCAAGGCTAGTCCGTCGAAGACCATGAAGATTACGAGTATGATGGAC
Source organism: Leucocoprinus sp. KB1807203 (assembly GCA_019327925.1). Lineage (NCBI taxonomy): Eukaryota > Fungi > Basidiomycota > Agaricomycetes > Agaricales > Agaricaceae > Leucocoprinus > Leucocoprinus sp. KB1807203. The sequence continues at coordinate 141,742 of JAHTMQ010000004.1, read as the reverse complement.
GGGAAAGGCCTTTTGTGCCAAACCATTTACCTTTGACCTAAATAAATAATGAATTAAAACTCTGGCCCATATCCCCAAATCAAAACTCACCATATAGTTCCAGTAAACATGAGGAAATAAACTCTTTTTGAGCCAATAGAAAGCCCGATGACTTTTCGTCTGATCCACGAAAGCGCTGAAAGTCTCCTTGGGTTCCAGACCGTACTTAAATTCAGCCAGCAGGAGTTCGCCATATCCTGTCAAGAGCTTATACGGGATCGAAACTTGGCATCAAAAATGCATTTGCGAGCTGAACTTACTGGACAGCTCGTGTAACCGTCGTAGTGGGCATTGGCGGCTCGGCCATGCTCAAGGAAATAATAGATATTCTCAGCGACAACAGGAGTCTGTGCGGTAATCGCTGCGGTAGTTTTTGAAGTTGGCAAGGAAGAGCAGTCTCCCAGAGAAAAAACGTTAGCATATTCTGGATTAGTGTGTTGCAAGGTCGTTGAGTTCACAGACACCCAACCATGAGCATCAGCCAGTGGCGACTGTTTAATGAAGTCCAAAGGACCCATCGGAGGGGTGGCATGGAGAAAAGTGTAACGGATATCAACAGTAGAGCCGTCGGACTTCTGGAAAGTAGCCTTGTGGTTTCTTGAATCAACAGCGACGAGGTTATGATGGAAACCACCACCAATCTTCCTTTCTTTTCTCAGGGCATTGAGGGCGTCAGAGTATTTTTTCACGGCAAACATAGTGGGCATCCCGGTGAAAAACTCAACGGAAATCTTGTCACTGCGGTCAGTGCGTCTGAATCTATCCCATGCCATCCACATGATCTTTTGAGGAGCTGCGGGAAGTACTGAGCGAAACCCCCAACATGAATGATTGACGCACCTCCTGCACATTTAATCACTCCTGCAGGTTGAGTGAAAACAGCCTTCCCAGAGCGAAGACCTTCAATATCATTCCAGACCTTGTCACAAGTGCTGTAGGAATAAATGGAAGATACCCCTGATGCGGAGTCCGCAAGAGCCTCCCGAAGCCCCTTGATCGCATGCCAATTGATCTGAAGCCCTGCAGCCACAACAAGAACGTCATAAGAGAGTTCTCGCCCGGAATCTGTAATGACAACCGATTTGCTAGGGATAAACGTTTGAACGTTGTCTGAGATCAGCGAGATATGGTCAGGTACAAGAGACCTGACGGGTTTCCGGAAGTCTGTTTTTGGCCTGAGGCCAGAACCCACTAGTGTCCTAAACAATACTTAAGCAATGAAATATTTTTTGACTGAAACAGCCTACCACCCTGGCTGATGAGATCACGTCAACAAAGATAATGCAGTATCAATCTTGTAAGTTTATACCTGATAATAGTGAGATTCAGTTGCATCAACAATCGCTACATCTCCATCCTTCAAAGTCTTGCCAGCAGATTTAAAGCGGTCATAGATCTGATTTGCAGAATTCAGACCTCCAGTACCTGTTGAGTGTAGCCAATGAGATTGGTTATGCGAAAAAACAAAACATGGACACACCAGCCCCTACAATAAGGATCTTGAATTTATCGGAACCTGGACAAGTGCTCGTATAGCGTTTCCAGGCAGAAGTAGATTGACTGATTAAAATACGATACTGGTTGAACATGCCACGTTGAATGATTTGCACAGGCAAACTGATGTATTTAAAAATTTCGCGATGGCGACAAAATGAGTCAACACCAGGTCATGCAGCGTTACAGTTGCCAGTTAACAACCAACCAGTGTACATTTGTGTATCCAGCCTCTCATACAAAAATACACTCTACCCCATCTGCTATGACTTAGTCCCACACCCAATGTTACCAGCTTCTACTCCCTCCTGTTCAATTGGCCTTCCAGCGAACCCTAGGCCTCAGAGGACGACGCAAATGTCTCCATACCGCACGCTATCCCCAGTTTCGTCTGCAACCAACATTCCCGATCACATTACACGCCTCTGCTCCCGGCCAACACGTATGCACGTTCCTGTCCTTTTTCCAACAGTCCCTTCTGAGGTTTCACAGGAAAAGCCACAACAGATGAGTCATCAGGAGATGAATATCCTATCTGGAATGCAGTGTCAAGTGTCGCTAGCGTGTTAACAGTAAGCGTGAGCAAGGCATGGAGCACTAATATTTCTGCTTTGTCAGGCGAAGGTAGGCTTAATCATAGCGTTGAAAAACGAAGACATTCCTGATCCTGGATCACAGAAACACCCCCAGGACAAGAGTCTCGTTTGACACGAGCCATGAAGGCTTATCATATAACTCAAGCTCAGAGTCCCTCAGACCTTCCTGACTGGCTTTTCGACGAACGGGAACGTCGAGTTGCCAACAGACCATCGGACTCCGATGATAGCTTGGTTCGGTCTCAACTACTGCAAAATAACAGAAAACGTACTGTATCTAGTAAACAACTAACATCAGCATTAGTGTCCACTGAACCAGTTCCTACTCAGTCCCAGTTGAGGGGAACTGATCGCTTGAAGGCAATGCGCGAGACCAAGCAGAGAATTAAGGAGCGAGACGCTCCCAAGTTCAGTCAGGCTAATACCCCAACATATTTACCTCGACAGTCTCCAATTGGGCTCCCCTTCAGACCACAGTGATGAAGTGTGATCTTTGTTGGTCGCGATTTTGATTGGCAGATGTGGGTGTCACCCTTGATAGGTCGTTTCTAAAATACACGAAGCGATTTGACTTTCGTTTCGCCTATGAATAGATTTCGTAACCAATATTATGATTTACTTTCTTGTGCTTGACGACCAATGTAGGGAGGCCATGTTCAGCTCACTATGCCAATGAAACACAGGGCAATTCGGAGTTCCTGGCTCTTTGAACCAAATGTCTGATGTAGCCTATGATACGGACACGTACGACACTTTTGGCGAATTTATCTCGGTCTGCGCTGCACCGACTTGATGCACCGGTATGTTATATTTTTCAAGATTAAAATCCCGATTTGTAATCAGTATGCTATGTACTTACATCGATCCAGCACATGCAACAACCAGATCGACTTGTCGTTGCGGTGTATCTGTTTCCATGGCGGTCTCGATCTTCCCATGGCCAGTGCCAGTATAAAATTACAGGCGTTGCAAGCCAAGGCTCCTTCACCCCTTTCCTTCGGTTTCTCATTTTCGTTCTCTTCTTTCTCTTTTTTTCTTTCTCCGAGTAGATCTCCGCGAGGTAAGCATTTGAATGCATCTTTCATCGTACTCGTATACGATAATCCATAGATCGATCATTTTTTGCTCAGGAACTCGAGTAGTTGCTCCCTTTCCAGTTTCCAACCTAGCAGCAATTTTTTCAGCTCTTCTCTCAATCCTTTTTCTTGCCATTCGAAATGATCACTTCTCGCGCTATCGTTTCTATCCTCTTAGCTGGCTTTGTCGCAGCGCTGCCTCATCACATAAGGGATAGTTCCATCAATGAACCTGCTGTTTCTGCTCCGAATGGCACACCCGTTACCCAAGGTACTCAGCCTGCGTAAGCCCCAATTCAAGTATCACATCCTTAGAACGCTAATTTTCTGTTCTTCAGGGCCACTGCAACAGGTGATGGCTCATCGGGTTCCTGGTCTGGCTACGGTTCGGGCTCGAGCATGGATTCGACTATGGGTTCGAGTCAAATGGTAGATTCGTCTATGGAGACCTCCGGTGCTGTCATAACAGAGGCCTCAACGACATCTGTCGCCGAGGGATCCTACCAGACCCCAATCTACGGATCTGGAAATTCTAACTGGGGTAGTTCGAGCTGGAGTAGCGGCTCCAACTATAATGATTGTGTCTCCCGTGAGTACAAATCTTGAAAATGATTAATTTCTTGCTTGTTGATTGTCACCTCAGAGTGCCTTGCACAATATGGCAATGCTCCTCAGCCATGGACACCTCCTCCCACTCAAACTTCGCCTGACAGCGGTAGCAGCTCTGGGTCAGGTGCTACCCATGTAGTCGTTGTTGCTCCTAGTCAGGGTGTTCTCCGTTACGTTCCTTTTGCTGTGAACGCCTCGGTCGGCGATACTGTTAGATTCATGTGGAATGCCAATAACCACACTGTCACTAAATCGTCCTCCCTGGAACTTTGTAACACCACGGCTGATACCCCGTTCACTTCTGGGCTTCAGGTCAAGGACTTCGTCTGTGAGTGACAGTTGCTAGTATCGTTTGATGCAAATACTGATTGCACATCTCAGTCGATCAAGTTGTCAACGACACCAATCCCACCTTCTTCCATTGCACTGTTCCCAACCATTGTCAAAAGGGGATGTTTGGTATAATGTGAGTAGACAAAAGGAACAAATAGTTAAGCATGACATTGATCTTGTCGCACAGCAATCCTCCTAGCAACTCTGGAGCTGGTACCTCTGTCTCTCTCATGATGTCTAGCTGGACTTCGAGCGTAAGTGAACAATAGCTCAGCATTTGATCGATGGGTTTAAGATTGTTATAGAACCCCGATCTCAGCGTTTACGCCGATATCACCACTAATTCAACAATGGGCAACTCTGTTGCATCTGGTTGGGGAGGTAACATTGATGTCGCTTCACTTCCTGAGTGGTCCTACCCCATGGTCGCCGAGAACGTGCTTTATACTCGTAACTTCCTAGCTGCCAACCCTGATACTATCAAGGAAAACGGTGCCATCGATCTCAGTGGGTCCTCTGGTGCACCCTTGATGATCCCTCAAGACATCAGCGCCGCTTTGAACAACGCTAGTCCTAGCTCTGCCCTATCTATGTCTCCCTCGAGCCCCGTATCTGCTACTACTGCAGGTGATTCCTCTACACCTACAGCCTCGCAAGCTTCCAGTGGTGCTGTGACCACTTCGCCCAAGTTAGCCATCGCCCTCACCGCTGCTGCTGCCAGCTTCTTCCTGCTGTGAGCAATTAAGAGTGAACGGTTCGAGGGAGGAATAGTATTTCAATGGTATCTGTTGCTATGGGACTTTAGACTAGCATTATTTATTGTCACATGGGCCAATAACATCGTTCAAGATGCTCGACGTTTCGTGAGCTTTGTTAAAATTTTTCTACTCTCTATTTTGGGTTCTTTTACTTGTACCAAGCCTATACAAGAAATGGTTTGACATAAACTATTAGAATCCGAATATCTTGTCTATGTCGTCAATGAGCTCTTTCTTCTTCTCTTTAGAACGCCTGATAGCTGGAAGCTTATCTGGTCTCAGTAGAACCTTGTCAGCGGTGTCCTTCATTCCAATGGACGGTCTTTTTGGCTCAAGCTCAACTGTGAGGTAATGAGTAGTCTATCACTGGAATGATGTAGAAAGGCTTACACTTTTGTTGTTTTCCTGACTCATCCACAGACCTTGTCATGTTTTGATCATACTCTGGGGTGAGTTGATTTCTCAAGGACTTTACTGGCGAAGTGGTGGAAACCAGGACAGGGAAAGAAGATTTTCGGAATGCAGTAGTTGTTGACTTGTTCATCGTTGCGGAAAGAGAGGGAGCGAGCTAAGAACCCCAGAGAATGAATTTCATAGAAATCAAAGAATACCTATGTAAAACCTGACCTCGGCTGAAATACAAAGGTCTGAAAGAGCCCCTGCAGCCTCTTCTTGGGTTTCCTGAATGACTTGGGCGAGGTGATGTAGTCTACAGGATATCGCCGAGAGTGTGAGAATTAGCTGCAAAAACGCCCCTGTTTGCATGGCCCATTTAAACGAACTGCTGAAATCGTTATTTAAAAGATTTGCAGACATCGAAGTCTACGAACCAATAGGCCCCCCTGAATCTTTGACAAGCCTATTAAACATCAGAACGACTAATCGATCAATATCCATTGTGAGGAGCACGGACCTTCAGTAGGAGTTGACAGATTGGAGTGCAAGTCCGTATCACCATTCTAAGATCCCTAGCTTGAGGGATGTGGGTCCAGGATCCCTTTAAAATATTTGAACTCGATGCATACAAGTTATTATCGTCACAGACAAACTAGATTTAGAAAACTCACTTGTTGTAATCTACACTATCATAGAACGAATGGCGGAGCCGATTCAAGGTTCCAACGAGGTCTAGTGAATTAACACGAAGGCAGAATCTTTGCATCTCCTCTACATGTCTCCAGAATAGGGAAGTCCTATGCTGATTCTTTCCCTTATAATAAAGCCTATCAAGAACTCGAGATTCCTCTCCCCAAATTGTCAAGACAGCAGATAGTCGGCGGGATACCAGTTTGAGGCGTTTCAATGCTGAGTCAACATGGCTGTACAGCGATGGATCAATTGAAGTTTTCAAAACCAGAGAGCACAGACTGGGACAAGACATTGAAATCCACGGCAGATACTGTACGACTAAAAGGAGTGCTGCTGAAATATTAAATTTAATATATTGTCCGGCCATCACATTGACAACCACGCATCAACTCAAACCATACTCGTCGTTTTGACTACATTGTCCTTGGAGCTGACTGGTGATGGCCCAGCCAGGTCAGGATGCCAAATTCTTCCAAAGAGGCAAGATTGAGGTACATTACCTGTTTCAATGGCTGGCCATTTCAATAATTGTATCGGTAGGAACTTCGTAACGAATTGCAGGCTGCCGAGGCCAAGGACAAGAAATTCGTCAAGCGAAAGACGGTTCTAAAAAGAATTGTAGCTAATATCACTATGGGTAATGACAGTAAGCACTAAGACGTTTACGCTGCATAAATTCGTTCCTGACATCTTGCAGTGTCTCCTTTGTTCATTGATGTAGTCCAATGCCTCGGAACACCTTTGTTGGAAATCAAGAAAAGTGAGTCTCTATGTCGATCGTATAACATCTGAAGATCCTCAAAGAATACCAGTGGTGTACCTATACCTTATCAGTTACGGGCGGTCGAAGCCAAACCAAATCCACCTTGTCATACCACAATTTCTTCAAGTAAGGATGTCAGAGCCAGGTTCAACCCACAATCTGATATGATTCCAGGATGTAAATGATAGGAATCCACTTATTCGTGCTCTGGCGATACGCACAATGTCCTATATACCAATTCCTGTCGTGACTGAGTCCCTCACCGAAAACCTGCGGCATTGTCTCAAGGATCGTGATGCGTACGTTCGGAAGACAGCTGCGATATGTGTAGCTAAGCTTTATGCTGCTGACCCACGAAGAGCGGAGAAGGGAGGCTTTGTTGAGATGCTTCGAGACCTGATGTTGGACAGTAATGCAACGGTTGTAGCGAATGCTGTAGCGGCTCTCTCTGAGATTGGTGATCGACAAGACGGGGTTATTTTCAGACTTAATATTGCCACCGCCAATAAGCTCCTCAATGCACTCGAGGAAAGCTCGGAGTACGTTGCACCTTTGTTGATTGTTGCAGTTGACTCACACCTGGAAGATGGGGCATGATATATATACTTGACTCCTTGCTGCGCTATGTTCCAGAACGCCATGTAGATGCAGAACAGATGGCAGAACGGATAGTAGTTCAGCTACAGCACGCAAATTCCGCGGTTGTTCTGACTACTATCAAAGCTCTCTTGTATCTGATGAATTATATGGAAGATCGGAAATTAATCGAGCTATGTTGCCGGAAAATGGGACCACCACTCGGTGTGTTCTTAGATGCTTCTGAGAGGATGTTATTCCCTGCTCATCACTCATCTCAGTCACTCTATTGTCATCCGGTCCAGAGGTTCAATACGTAGCTCTGAGGAATATCTTGCTGATTATTCAGCGCCGACCAGCCGTGTTGAAGAACGACGTCAAAGTCTTCTTCTGCAAGTACAATGACCCAATATATGTGAAGCTGGCGAAACTGGAGATCATGTATAGATTGGCTCGAGCAGAGAATGCGAATGAGGTTCTCACAGAATTACAGGAGTCAGTCCACGTTTCCGTCTAGCCGGCTGTCTCCAACTCAAAAGGCGAAAATAGATACGCAACGGAAGTCGATGTAGACTTCGTCCGTAAAGCAGTACGATCTATTGGCCGCTTGGCCATCAAGGTCGAGCCAGCGGCCGATAAAAGTATCGAGGCCTTACTGAATCTGCTTGAAACCAAAGTATCTTACGTGGTTCAAGAGGCTATCATTGTCATCAGGGACATCTTCCGCAGATATCCAGGAAAATATGAAGGAATCATACCAGCGCTTTGCAGCCACCTTGACTTAATCGATGAACCAGAATCCAAGGCGGCCATGGTTTGGATTCTGGGCCAGTTTGCGAACAGAATAGACAACGCTGACGAATTGATCGATGTCCTATTGGATGGATTTTTGAGTGAGGCCGTTGAAGTTCGTCTGTAGTGGTTCAATATTTTGAAGCAATTTGACACTCAATTGCAGGTGCAGTTGGCCTTGCTAACGGCGGCTGTAAAGTTGTTCATTCACAAGTCTAGCACTGAGTCCGCCAAAGAACTTGTTCACAAAGTCTTGAAGTGGGCGACGGAAGATGTGGATAATCCTGACCTGAGAGACAGAGGTTTCATGTACTGGAGGATGCTCGCCATCAATCCATCTGTTGCAAGAGAGATTGTTTTGGCCGAGAAGCCTCCTATTACTACCGACTCTGATAGAATGGATAAAGGAGCATTGGATCAACTGCTGCTCCATACCGGCACTATAAGTAGTATATATCACAAAAACCCTGAGGTGAGTGCTATTTCTGTCTTTGGAAGGATCAAGTTCGATGTATCTTGTAGACTTTCATTCGAAATGCAGCTGGAAAGGCTCTGGTAGATAGCCCAGCTCTCAATCCGAGTTCGCGGGCAGTCTTGGCAACCCTCCCTCGGCCTCAGCTGCCACACATGCCAATTATCGTGGCAGGCCCTGGTCCCCAGGAGCCTGGTACACAGACAAAGGATTTACTGCAAGCTGCTTCAGCATCTAAGCCCCTTCCTCAGCCAGAAGGAGCCGATGGCGACGATCAAGATCATGGAGTAGGATCTGACCATGAAGATATTCCTAATCAAACAAAACTTGACGATCCATATTCGAATCTCGGAGACGTGTTCAGGGATTATTTGACTGATCTGCCGCAGCCAATAGCAACTGCCAACAAACAGAGAGACGTCGATGAAGATTTATTGTTTTGATCAATTGGGCTTTAAGAGTGTTAGTGTCACTGTATCATTCTCCGGATTGTACAACACGAACAAATTATTCCATTAATAATTCAATAACTAGGATGCAAGTCGTAGAGAGTTATAGTGCTGCCCGATAAATGGATCAGATTCTGAGCTTATCTTTGAATAGTGATAGTCACCTCTCCGAGCCCATACAGCTTTTTGTGATAACTGATCCAAACGCCATCCTGGCTTAGCATATCATCGGCACTTACCTCATCCGATGGATCATGTACGAGAATCGGTGGTACACCTGCCTGCAGAACATAGATAGGGATGTTCAAGGCCCGAGTAAGGGCTTGAATTTCGGGCTCTCCTCCCCAGACAGCTGTGCTTCGAACAGAGTGACAATATTCCCGAAATTGTTCGGGTGTCATCAAACCTGAGCCTTCGACAGGATCCTCCGTAGTGGGTAGGAAAGGAAGGAAATCGTCGATATGTGCCTCCATGTAATTGGCGGCAACCGCTCGCATAGTATTATGGGTCGCCTGTGAGTGTGATAATTTCCCCAAAACTACCAACTGGTCAGCGATGGCGGAATAAAGACAATGCCCGTCCGGGTTAATCTATACAACATTAGGTATTCGATGAAGCTATAAAATATCTATGTACCTGATGTAGCTGACGTCCATGCCATTGACACAGGCGATCGATACCTTCTTTTTCATCCTTCGCTTCCATTTCAAACAAGGCTTGATTCTTCATGTCAGTCGATGGAATGTTGGGAGCCAGGGCAGCCGTTCTTCTAGCCTTGGACCTTCGGTTTGATCAGTTGATAATGAGTAGAAGCTTCAACAAAGCTCACCTGTCGTGCTTGAAAGCGATCTTTCGCCGTCCGCTTTGGCTTTGCTTCCAGCTCGTTTGCCTGCTTTTCCAGTTGCATCTCATCCAGTGCAGTGGTGGATTCCTCTTTCACGGTTTGGTCTCTTGAATCCAGTTGGGACAGGAGATCGTTCATGAGATCATCATCATCGCCATTTAAAACAGTCAAAGGGTTGATGTTCAATACGTCTGGCGCATGTTTAGACTTTGCCTTGTTTTTCTTGGCCATTTTATGGGTGGGGAGTATCAGGGCAGCAGTCGACCGATTAAGTCTTCAACTTTGAACAATCGATTGCACCGCCACTAGTACAACTGCTTCGTTAATCCATCAGCTTACCCCCTGTTCGTAATTCAGTTACCATGACGGATGTGTCTACTCTTGCACGGACTCTTCATGATCTTAGCTCCAAGGCTGCTCAGCAGAACGATGAACAGCTCTGGGGCCATGTCCAGTCAACTTCTGAGGTCCTTGCCAACTCCCTTCGCTCAAGGGATGGATCAGGTTGGTACTTGCCTGCTGTTGTATACTTTGAGATTTCACTACGTATAGTTGATAACCATGCCGTTCTGGGACAGACCAGTCTTCCCCGAAGCATCAATCTCCTTCTAGCTTCGGCACTGAGAGATGCGCCGATCCCGACAAACAATAAGGCCGCTGCAACTCTCGAACTAATTCGCGTGTCAGCAAATTTTTGCATTGACAATAGTCAGTTCTGAGGCGAATTGTCGGCTTACAGTTGACTTAAACAATTCCAGGCGAAAACCGACTGCATCTTTTGGAAGCCAATGTTATACAGATTCTATTGTCCCTATTGGAAGCTTACAATGAAAAAGTCCAACCCTGTGGTTTACGAACCCAGCTCACTGTGTTTGAGTTTAAACTGATTCGGACAATCCTTGGAGCCCTTTTGAATGCGAGCTTGGACTGTGGTATGAACAATTCAGCCGGTGGGCAAGTACTACAATGTTGATGATTATAGACGAGATCAAGAGCAGACTTAACTCGCTCGAGGCTGCTCAAACTACCCTCAGGCTTGTAGCACAAATCTATAAGCCTGGTTCTTGGATTGGAGTTTCAAGGGACTCTCAGCAAGATGTCGAGGAAGAATGGTCCTTGCGCAGTATAGTTTCCAGTTGGGGCTGGAGGCTAGTTTCGGAGCTAAGAAATGTCAAAGACGAAGGTGTGATTCGATTGAAAGGATTTCATTTCAATCTTCTTATGGTTTCTAGCGGTGCAAATATTTTCCATTGACGTTTTACCTCTACTGATTCCATCTCTCTTGGCATTTACTCCCCCCTTCAATTTTCCTGCCAGCTATCCCTTCACTGGATCTCCGACTCTCGCTGCTCTTGTCGAGAGCGATTTTAATGCTCTCGAAGACGCTTGCACCCTGATTGAGTCTCTTTCGTTGGATGTCGAGGACATCCGAATCGCACTGGCCCGAGGCTACTTCTTTCCCGCTGAATATTCTGGCAATTCATATTTATCAGCAATCCTTGACTTTGTCGAGTCAGGCGATTATCCACCAACCTGGAGTATCCCTGGACTTATTGATGACAGTGAGCGAACACGCAAGGAAAAAGAACTAAGTATATGTAAGGCTGCTCTAGTCAAAGCCATTGTAGAGGTTGCTGGGGAAGAAAAGAATCTGGAAATTCTTTGGGAAGAATCAGCTGTGGAACAGCCAGGGGGCCGCTTTGTGTCCAGGATGGTCAGTTGGATAAGGTCTTATGTCAAACAGGTCAACGATATAACAGGTCAAATCCCGAGAGACGACCTGATTATTGTTGCTTGTTTATCATTGGGCAATATGTGTCGCCTTGGTAAGTTTTGTCTGGTTTTTTGTTCAAAGTATTTCATACCGTGTTTTTCAGGTTTGTGTGCGACAACCCTTATAGCGCCCCCATATTCACTTACTACAACACTCATATCACCCCCTCTCCTGTCTCCAAGGACCGATCTTAAGCTTAAACACTCAGTGCTTGGTCTCTTGAAGAACTTAGTCCAGTCTGCTGAGCCTTCACCCGCGACTCAAAATGCTTTAAGCAGAAGTGGAATGGTCTGTAAGCTCCAAGAAAGTGGTGTTTGGAATGAGAAGTCAGATAGGATGGCCGATATTGTGCAATTAAACGCAATTGGGGTGGTAAGGCATCTATGTAGTATTGACAGTACGCACTCTGTTTATATCTCTATTACAATTACTATTGCTTACGATAACTGTTGCAGTTGAACATGCATTTGCCTTAACCATACCAGCTTCCAGTTCCTCATCTCCCTCTGGCCTTGAACAAATCCTGGCTCTGGTTAGGCGGACTGAGTCCGTCCCTGTCAAGAGTGAAGGCACTCGAGTGCTGGTCAATGTAATCAGATCACTATGGGCAGTGGAAACATATAATTCCCCCTCACAAGAACGACAAAGAAACCGGGAGATAGCTACACAACTTGTATTGACTCAGGATTCAGCTGACATCTTGGCAACACTCCTTGTCTGTAGTGGTCGTTACCCTGTCCTTACTAATGAGTGCATCTTGGCTCTGACGCTTCTTTCTATGCATTCCTACGGAAGTATGTGCCGCTGTAGTTTTTACCGATGACATTGTTTATCATTCTTGTGCAGGTCAACTGGTACTAAGGGCATTAAGTAAGCCCGCGGCACCTGATAATGTAGCTTCTCCAATTGAGCCCATCGCTACCTCACCAACGAGCGACATTAGCTCCCCTACTATTGCTTCTCCTCTGTTGTCCACTCGTACGAAATTGAATACCCCTCGCCGGGCTCTAGATATGCTGGTGTTCATTCTTCGAAACGTCGATAATCCCGCGAATTATCCTCAGGAAGTTCGTATCAATGTATGTTCATTGTTGTTGCAACTTACAAAACACACTTTGGAGTGTGACCTCATGAGGGTCAAGGAGACTGTACGCTCAACCCTGGTAAAGTTGACTAATAGGTTGCAGTCAGCTACAGGAAAGGATGAAAGGTTGCGGAATAGCATACAGAAGGTTTTAACCTTGTGGAATTGACCCATGAATCGTTATCTATAGACAGCATGGGCGTAGTTAGCAGTGTACTGCTATGCATCCCACTCACCGCGTGAGCACTTGCGGTATATAAATATAGAATGCTCTCCTGCCGGACCCGGTTCTTCGGTTCCGTGTTTTGTTCGTAATTCTCAATGTCCAGAATTACTGTTGATATCAGCAAAGGAATTGCCACTATTCAGCTCAATCGGCCCAGCACTCTGAATGCACTTACACCGGAAGGTATGCAAAATCCTGATAAAATTATTGCTTAAGTCAATTATGTGTTTAGATTATGATGACCTGGCCAGGATTTTGAGGGAGATAGATGAGAAAGACGACGTAATAGTCACTGTCCTCCAGGGTATTTATATTACAACTCTGAGCACCAATATATGTACTAAAGTCTTTTCCAGCCACTGGCAAGTGGTTTTGCGCGTATGTATGTGTGCTGACGGTCGACAGTCTTGACATTGATGGCGTTCCAGGGGTACAAGTATTCTCTCCAGCGATCCAGAGAAAATTCAAGCGAGCTTTGGCAGTGTCAGGAGATCTTTGATAAACAATACTGCCCTCACAACACTCGATTGTAGCAAAGCAGTAGGTTTGATTGTTGCCTCTGCATAGAATTCCAAGCAATGTCCCTGTAGCTGTACTCCCACCGTAAAGTCCTGGTGGCTGCGTTGAATGGACCTGTGATGGGTGGGTTAGTTTCAAAATCCTGAATGATATGAGCTTATCCAGTATTATTCAAGGTATTGCTGCAGGTATCGTCGCCAAGATGCCTGGCAACGATATTCATCTTTGACGATATCAATGCAGCATTCTTAGGTCTCTTTGATTTTATCTATGCCATGCCAAACGTGTGGATATCCACACCATTCACATTCCTGGGTCAGCACGTCATAATTATTGGCAGATGTGCGAGCGATTTACAGACCTACAATCTTATTTCCAGGAATTGTCGCCGAAGGGGGTGCTAGCGCAAGCTTCGCCAATCGAAGTGAGTCAACATGACAACGGTATTTATCATTCATTTGACAAGCGTCTAGTGGGTATTGCGAAGGCCAACGAAATGCTTATTTGGGGAAAGAAGAAGGAGGCTCAAGAACTGTTGGATTGTGGCTTTCTTAAGTTCGCATTCTTCAAATCGGTGCTACCTTGCTTTACAAGATATGATCTCGCAGTAAAATCTTCCCGCAACAGCCGGTGGATCAATTCCACAAGGAAGTTCGGAATCTTCTGAGATCTGAGCTTGAGGGTCTTGATTCCACGGCTGTGTTGGCCACGAAAAGACTTATCAAGGCAGGGCTGAACGACAGCAATGGTTTTGATACCGTTAATCTTCGTGAAAGTTATGGTAAGCATCAGGTTGCCCTGGGTTCAGATAATAATAATTTTTTTGCAGCTCAGGCGGAGAGATTTGCAAGCGGAATTCCGTTCACTCAATTCGCAAGAATCGCCAAAAAGGAGATCAGGCACAAACTCTGACAACTGTGCCAATCGGAAGCAAAAGAGCAAAGAGTACATTTGGTGACAAATGGTAGTTGATATCAACCATGGAAGGGTATTGTACTATGGTAGATTATTGACTCCGTGATGATGCAATACTATGGCCCCCCAATTTCATGGCGCCGTCTGGACTCCTGAGCAAACTTGCGTCATTGTGAGCGTGAGATATTAGACCCAAACATGGTTGTCGTGGACAGTAGGATGTGTCAGATTTTTCGTGTAATAGAGCTTAATCATCATTTGTCGAACTCGGAGTAAGCATATTACGACCCAGCCGATGACCTAGCCGATGACCTAGCCGATGACCTTAAAACCCTGGTGCTGAGGAAGCGTTGCTATTATCTTGCCATCATAACGCTCTCAAGCTCGAACTTACTCACTTCTTATTGTTATCCCTTACGCCGCCACAAGCAGTGCTGAGCATGTCGCTAGCTCCCGTTTCCCGTTCTGTCATCAAGAAAGTCCTAGCTATCGAAACTCCGGAGGTATTAGTTCACTTTCCGTTTGTGTAAACAGCCTTATCCCTGCTAGGGTGCCGGGGCTCGTGTACGGCGGAGTATTGGCTCTTGGACCCTTGAAAATCTGAGTCCGTTCCTCATGCTAGATCATTTTCATGTTGCTGAAGGAGCTGTATGCCTCATTCCATTCCTTTCATATTATTGTTGAACATTTGGCAGGGTTTTCCCGATCATCCTCATCGAGGGCAAGCGACTGTCACCTACATGCTCGAGGGGTAAGTGGTCCGATTTGGGAAGACAAGTCATTTATGCTTTTTAGGTCAAGCCAGCATGAAGATTCGGCAGGACACAAAGGAACAATCAGTGCGCTCATTGGTGCTATCATATTCTCTCTATGTTGAGCTGAGTTATACCAGACCAAGGAGGCGTTCAGTGGATGTGTGCTGGCCGAGGTATCATCCATGCAGAGATGCCTGTCCACGTCAAAGGAGAACCAGATCCTCGGGGACTCCAACTCTGGGTTGACCTCCCAAAACAGGTTGGATTCTTTCTGATGGCAACGAACATATTTTGATCGGTTAATCTGTCTATGCAGTACAAGATGGTGGTAGGTAGATGATTCTGTGCCAGAGGATGACCCTCAAATCGTCTACGTTTAGGAACCTAGCTACCAGGAACTTGGTCCTGAGCAGTGCGTGTGCAGTACCTTCGCTCATTGTCTTTCAATGTTTACATTGGCTGCATGTAGGATACCAACTGCTCTCCCTGAAGGTGCTGATGGACCTGTTCAAATCAAAGTAATCAGCGGTCAAAGTCATGGTGTTGAGTCACCTGTCAGACCTCTCGGTGGTTGTTGGTATTTTCACATCACTTTCACGAGCAAAGGATCGATCTTTCAGGATATTCGTAAGTTCTAATACTTTGCGTTCGGTGATGAAGCCTTTCACTCTCAATGTAGCTGTTGGCTGGACTGCCTTCATCTATCGTGAGCAAGCTTATTTGCGCATGAAGAGATAAAACTCACTTTATGTTTAGTCTGGAGGGGCTCAATTACGGTCGGTGACGAAACGAAACCGAATGAGACATTTCACACCCTCGTTCTGTCAGCAGAAGAGGGTCAAACTGGTGTCAGTATTGCAGCAGCAGAAGAGGGTGCGGAATGTATTCTGGTGAGTTATCCGAGTGAATAATGGTATTCGCTGAACAGATGTTAATTGGCTTGTAGGTCGCAGGAGAACCCCTAAATCAAACAGTTTTCCAATACGGACCCTTTGTCATGACTACCCGCGCAGAGATTCAGGACACTCTAGTTGATTGTGAGCACTTATGGTCACTTCATGAGTATTTGTTGATGAACTGGTCGCAGACCAAACAGGCATCAATGGCTTCGAGAAAGCCCATTCGTGGAAAAGTGAAATTGGAAACCGTAGATAAGACCACTTTCAGAATAATGCATATGACTGTACCAACAAATGTTGTTATGTTGAATGCTGACGTTTATTTTTCCTCCGTATCTCCTCCGTATCGGTCTCACTAACTTGTTCCATATCATTCCAAACTTCATCTTCCTGCTCTTCTTTTGATAAGACGTCTTTACTTGTGTCAGCTGTTTCATCCCAGATGACAACTGTGGGCACAGTGGCGACATAGATTTTTTCAAGTACAGTACCCTTGTGATCCAAAATTTGACCCTCCCTACTGGGTGGAGGGTTTGTAGAGTGTAGGCGAACAAAACGATCGTTAGCCGTCGAGACTAATAGGTTTGGTGATGGGGCAATTGAAGTCACTGCCCCTGAAAGTCCTGTCCATAAAGAAGATCAATGACTACACTGGATCACTCTCTGTCAGGACGACCTTTGTATCCATACAACACTCGTCCGCTCCGTAAATCAATAGAAAATAAATTTGTTCCGTGATCCGAAACAAAGAGCTCACTAGATAGGCGCAATTATTCGCGAGGAGGATCACGATTATAAAGTAAACCTCACTGTTCTGAAAATCCCCTTTTCACAACTTGCACCCCTCCAACTTTGCCTATGCCCTTCCAATCTGACACAGGACGACGAGCTACTCTTGTGTCATACCGACGGATATCTCCAAATTGTGTTCCAGTAACAATCTGATGAGCAGAGTCTGTGTGAAGATAGTCAATTGAAGTAATTCTGATGGGTTGTCGAAGGCCAAGAGAGTCGTTCGCGACCTAAACTCTGATATTAAAGATCATGGAGCCCAGCGAATTCACTGAAAACATACATTCTTGGCTCTCCAGATCTCGCCTGGAAAAAGCTCACTATTCCGTTTTCGCTTTTGAGAAACTGCTGTGATGCGGTTTAGATCGTCCGTTCGGGTTTGGAAAGCAGTCTCCATGTTCCAAATCGAGAGCTCAACTTCATCACCTCCGTAGGCAAATGTTGCTGCATCTGGAGATAGTTTCCAGTCAAGTAGGCGCGTAGGTAATGAAGTACTCTGGTGTGTAACCGATGACGTGGGATCAGAAACTGTTGTAAGCTGCAAGGCGCCGTTCGAAGAACACGAATAAATGTTACTCAGAATTTATAAGACAGGGCATTGACCGAAGTGTAAGATGTGACTCACTTTTTACTAGAGGCAAGACCAATGTATGAGCTACCCGGCTTGAAACGGGTGCTCCTCCACTCCTCTGTGGTCACTGACGTTCTATCACCTCCGTGGAATGTAGACAGTGTTACTGTCCCATCCGAGTAACCCGAGATCACCTGCTCTTCATTTGTCGAATAAAAATTATAGGAATATCGGCGCGAAAACGCACGGCTTTCGTGCCTCCAAGGTCTGGGTTCACCACCATTTTCTGTTGCTGAGCGGACCGCTGAGACAATGTAGTTAGCCTGTAATTTTTGCCATCTGGAAAGGGTTCATGTCGGTACTCCAAAGATTTGAGGTGCCCTTGTTCATCACCAAACAGAAAGTTGGGCATTTTGCGAACAAAAAAATATCTGATGAAATGAGGGCAAAAGGCACCGGCCCGGCTGCACGGGTAAGTCAGCCATCTCACTCACACCAATTACGACTTTCCGTACATGGACGCCGCCCTCAAAGAACTAGTCAAGCTTGAGAAGCTTATAAATGCGAAAGAAAAATGTGCTTTAGCACCAAGTATTTTGGATTCTCTGCTCCAGACGTTGTATCAGGCAAAGGAGGCCTTGAAGACGGGTGACCTCAGCCCTGAGCAGTTTATCTCGCTCGCTCGAAGTATTGAAGCAACCAAAAGAGAGATTGACGATAGACAGAAAGAGGTGTACTCTGCTACTTCTCGATTTGGAAAAGTGTTGGACAAGGTGAGTAGATTGCAGAAGCTGCCACTGTGTTGACTGGATCTTCTTCAACGATGTGCCACAGCGATTTCCGACACCCTTACCAGCCTATTCCAATCTTTTCAGTTCACAAGAATCCTTCGCCGCACTTGAGCGCACTATAGCTCTACACTTTTTGAGAACAGGCCAGTTTGAGGTCACGGAGACATTCCTAGATGTGAGCATTTTGTGGTCGACTTTCCTTCAAGCTTATCACCAGTCCAGGAATCTAGCATAGTAATACCACCTGAGACTCGTGTCAAGTTTGAGGAATTGCATTGGATTCTGAAAGCCCTAAGAACACAGGATATCGGACCCGCCCTTGCGTGCGTCTAAGTCCCCGGCTCGGTGTTCATATTCTGACACGACGTACCAGTTGGGTCAGAGACCATCAAGAGTTTTTGAATGCTCGGTCTTCCCCTCTCGAGTTCTACCTTCATCGCTCCCAGTACATCCGTTTGCTGCTGTTCACCCACCCACCTGATCCTTTCTCCGCCATCGACTATGCCCGAGCCTGCCTACAATCGTTCTTTCGAGAGCATCAGCAAGAAATGCTACGTCTCATGGCGTGCGTTGCTTTCCTTCCCCTAGCAAAACTCCAGGTTTCGGCATATGCTGACCTGGCGTCACCGAAATTACATTTTGACTTGGAACCCTTATTTGCAAAAGAATACTGTGCTAGTTTAGGTATGAGTCGACAGGTACCCCTCAGAGTCGTCGGAGACCTTGGTGGTGGAGGCGCTCTGGCAAGGATTGAGAAAGGAAGGAAGGTAATGAGAGAGAGAAAGAGCGAGTGGAGTCAGAAGGATGAGTTGCCCGTAAGTGTTCGTTCTCCTCCTAATGTTGCTCTTCGTTGATTGCCCTATCATAGATTGAGATTTCCCTACCCCCAGAAAATAGGTATCATTCCGTATTTGCCTGTCCTGTGTCCAAGGAGCAAGCTACGGAGCAGAATCCTCCTATGATGATGGTCTGTGGGCATGTCATCTCGAAAGACAGTCTGCATAAACTCAGTAAAGCGGGAGGGTGAGTTGGCCCTATTACTGCCTGATACCTTTTCATTCAGTCGCAACTAGCCGTGTAAAATGCCCCTATTGCCCTAGTGAAGCCCCCATGAATCTGGCACTGAGAGTCTATTTCTAATATTTCGTAACTATCTTTGTGATTGCTTGTAAACGTACGGTACAATCTAATGTCATGTCTAATATAATTTTTTCCCGTCTCGTCAGTGGTCAGATGCATGAGAACTGATCTCATTGATTAGATCATTTCGAGTGCTGCCAAGCGCGAGCCCTCTCACTGCCTATATTTTGAAGAAAGGATCCTAATAGAGCCTCATGGGTGACAAAGCTACAAGGGCCTCGTTAGCTGAGGTTAAGTTAGTCATTATCTTCGTGATTTCGTTCATCCTCAGGCCAACGACGATAACGTCATACTATCATCAGGAGGGCCTACGACCATTTCTTTCATAAGGGGTGGACACTGGCGAAGATAAAGGATGCTGCACTAGGAGACCGATTGTTTTCAACTGTACCTGAAAATGGCTCTATTGGTATTCCAGGGAGGAGTATTGCTTGGAAGGTATGGCCCCACCTTGATTGCAGTCAGCAGCTGACGAGGCCGTTTTTATAGCTATTTCTGCTTGGTCATGAACCGCTAGAAACATCGCCTGTGCGGGCTGATGCGCTATTAGAAACGGTGGGAGTGTCTAGAGAAATGTACAAAGAGCTGTTACTTGAGAAGATGAAAGCACCAGATGGGAGTTATGACATGGATCTAGTAGTGCCTGGGACGACCGGCGTTAAGGTGAAAGATTGGATGAGGAAATCTCATACGAATCTCGTTGACGGCACGAGTGGGAAAGCTTTAATGACGATGACATCGGCGGGCATGCACCTGCGATCTGGTTCCTCTTCGAACCTGGAGCTCAATAACCCTCTAAGTTTGCATGACGAGGTACCATTCAGTCTTTCGCATTTCGTCTTTATTCGAGTTTTGTCTCTAGAACCCCTGGATAAATTGGTTCGCTTCGGTTGAACTACGTAAGACTATATTACAGGATGTTGAACGCACGTAGGTATTTCCTTTTTCCCGTTCAAGTCAGCAGCTGAACTCAAATTTTATGAAGGTTTCCAGATATTGCGTATTTTCGGAGACAAGACGTCCAACTACAGCTCACTAATATATTATTTTTGTCTTCGGTTCAGTGCCCTTCGATTGGCTATCGCCAAGGTGAGAGCACTTGAAACATAATCTAGGTATCATTGAATGAATACTTTAGGGATGCACGAACTCTTGGCGCCGCTGTATCATGCGGTCGCATTTGATGCTCTCCCGCAAGAAGAGGGTATCACCATTAATGCTGATATATCCCTCAAAGATCTGTGTTCGTCTCTCTGGGTAGCAGCAGATGCGTGGGCACTGTTTGAAGCCGTCATGCGAGGTGTCTCGAGATGGTACGAATGGCAAGAACCCTCAGGCTCCCACTTGAGCCTACCCGCCGCTACAAGACCAAGAGAAATAAGCTCATCGCTTCCTGCTCGCCTACACCTTAACACCAAGGGAAGCCCCCAAGGTGGAATGGGGGCATACGTTGCACCCATCGTTCAAACTTGCAACATCATACAAGGCACAATGCTGCGAACTACAGATCCTCAGCTCTTCGATGCTATTCAAGGGACTGGGCTAGAGCCCCAGATCTATGGGATGTGAGGGTTTTCAGGCTAAATCTCTCTTTGGGTCTGATGTTTTGGTCTAGACGGTGGCTCAGGCTACTATTCACTAGAGAGTTCAGTATGTCAGATGCACTCCGGTTATGGGACGGCTTATTTGCATGCGATCCGAGCTTTGACCTCGTGGAGTGGGTTTGTGTTGCGATGTTAATCCGAATACGAAATGATTGTAAGTCGCTGATCACCCAGTCCGTCCGCTTACGTTAAAAATTGCTTTACAGTGATTTCAGCCGATTATAGCGGACAATTAAGTCTACTTCTGCGGTATCCTTGTCCACCAAATGCCAGTATATCGACTCCGCATCATGTTACTCTTCTCTTGCGGCAAGCGTTAGCACTTCAGATGGCACCAACACCTACGGCTGGGGCTTCTCTGAGGTTTGAGAATCGGACAATTTTGGAGATACCAATTGAAGTACCAACGCCTGCCTCCCCGACAGATGCTGGGGGATCTGGAAAAGAACACCCCACTCAGCAACAGACAGCCTCTACCCTGAGTCGAGATGGCTACTCTTTCGGGGGCCATAGCCGGCTTACCTCCTCGTCGATGGGTTTACCGGAAATGATAGCACGAGGACTGATGGAGCGTGGAGAGTCGCTGGGAATCAATAAAACACTTTCAAGCGCATTGACAGAGCTTAAGGTGAGACAATAACAAGAATTTTCCAGCATTCCACAAGTTGATGCTTGAGTAACATTAGCGAAACATACCAGACTTGACCGCATCCTTAATGAAGTCAACAAACCAAACTGGAATGGCATTTCCTCTAGAAGACGAAAGACCACGGCAGGAACGCCCTCCCTGGGAACCAAAGACGCGATTTGAAATGGAACGCGACATGAGCCATATGAGAGCACGGAACAGACGGATAGGAAATTCGTTGGGTTGGATTGTCGACGTGCTGTTACAGGACGAGGAGACAGAGGACAAGGATCGTCTGAAAAAGGAAAAACGCGAGGCGATTGAGTCCCTTGCATATATTCGAGATGTTCTAATCAGCGAAGCTGTGGAGCTGGAGGAAGACCGACTTGCTGACAGACTTGCGCAAGCCAAGCAACAGTCAGTGGTTGGATCAGCACCACTGGTTGGACCGTCTATGGTTCCTCCTGCGCCCCTACCTGTGATAGACTCGCGACCAACAGGGATTCGCCAGACAGAGCCACTGTCGACCAGGATGCAGGCATTAACGACAGCAGGTACGAAGACTCCAATCAGTAGAGGCTCGGTCTTAGCGCCTTGGAATCATACACGCTCAAACTTCTCCGGAATTTCATCATTTTCTGCATCGACCCCCAATTTACCGCGACTCCCACCACCTGCATCAAGAAACCTGGGGCAAGCCGGGCCAAGAAATCAAATTCCAGCTCGAGGGGAAAGTGGGAGCTACACCGATCCACTTGGTGCAATGCGCTGATAAGGGAACACTATCTGTCTAGTACTGGGATGTAGTGTAAAATATACCATATAATAGGCGAAGAATCAGAGAAACGACGAGCACGTGATTGGCCGGAATGTGTCGAAATGTCGAAATGTGTCGCGCTCGTCTCAAGAATATCATCATACCATCTCCTCTCCTGTCTTCCACTATGCTCACCAAAGCTTTATCGAAGGCGGTTCCTCATGTCCGGCGCTCTTTTCATGCTTCTGCTTCTGTCGCCAGAGTTGTCGCAACGAGTCCGGTCAAGGCCCAGGAAGTCAAGGTTAGTCATCGCACCCGTCCTGATCCTTTGTTTTTCATTCACCTGATGTGCAGTCTTTGGGTTTTGGAAAATACCCTCTCATAGAGCACGAGTACGATGCCGTTGTCGTGTAAGTGATTTCCTCGGCGTTCACATATCGACCTCAATTGATCTCAACTTCAGTGGTGCGGGGGGTGCTGGACTGAGAGCTGCCTTTGGTCTTGCAGAGGCTGGCTTTAAGACAGCCTGTATCACAAAACTTTTCCCCACCAGAAGTCATACAGTTGCTGCTCAGGTGTGTTTAATGCTCTCGAATGTCACATCCTGATATCAAGTTCTCTGAAGGGTGGTATAAACGCTGCACTTGGTGTAAGACTATCATTCTTGCCTTTCGCACCAGAATGTTTATATTTTGTCGCAGAATATGACCGAAGACGATTGGCGGTGGCATATGTATGACACAGTGCGTATTGATCTCGTCAGATGTTTTGAATGTCTACTAAACTGTCTATCCAGGTCAAGGGTTCTGACTGGCTTGGTGACCAAGATGCTATTCACTACATGTGCCGCGAAGCTCCCAATACTGTCATTGAAGTATGTCACACATAAAAATAGATGTACTTGTTAAATGCTAAGTCTGCTTGATTAGCTTGAACATTATGGTGTTCCTTTCTCTCGGACGAAGGAAGGCAAGATCTATCAGCGTGCCTTTGGCGGCCAATCTCTCAAGTACGGCAAGGGTGGACAAGCCTACCGTTGTGCTGCTGCTGCTGACCGGACTGGTCATGCCATCCTGCACACCCTCTATGGTCAATCTCTTCGGCACAACACAACCTACTTCATTGAGTATTTTGCCCTCGACCTGATCATGCAGGATGGTGAGTGTGTTGGCGTAATCGCTCTCAACATGGAGGATGGCACTCTTCATCGTTTCCGCAGCCACAAGACTGTCCTCGCTACTGGTGGTTACGGTCGTGCTTACTTCAGTTGTACGAGTGCGCACACTTGCTCTGGCGACGGTAATGCCATGGTTTCCCGTGCTGGCCTTCCACTACAGGATCTTGAATTCGTTCAATTCCACCCAACTGGTATATATGGTGCCGGTTGTTTGATTACTGAGGGTTCTCGTGGTGAGGGAGGTTACCTTCTCAATTCTGAAGGT
The DNA here is from genome assembly GCA_019327925.1 of Leucocoprinus sp. KB1807203. Taxonomy (NCBI): domain Eukaryota; kingdom Fungi; phylum Basidiomycota; class Agaricomycetes; order Agaricales; family Agaricaceae; genus Leucocoprinus; species Leucocoprinus sp. KB1807203. The sequence goes on along the minus strand of JAHTMQ010000004.1, from coordinate 117,955 downwards.
GAGCGTTTCATGGAACGTTATGCCCCAACCGCCAAGGACCTTGCCTCTCGGGACGTTGTTTCCCGTTCTATGACCATTGAGATCCGCGAGGGTCGTGGAGTCGGTCCGGAGAAGGACCACATCTTCCTCCAGCTCAGTCATTTGCCTCCTGAGATCCTTCGGGAAAGGCTACCTGGTATCTCTGAGACTGCTGCCATCTTTTCTGGGGTGGATGTCACTAAAGAGCCTATCCCCGTCCTTCCTACCGTCCACTACAATAGTAAGTTGATTCTTTCAAGCTTATGAACTCAATTCATAAGTCAATCCTCCGATAGTGGGTGGTATTCCTACAAAGTACACTGGTGAAGTCATCACCGTTGACGAGCAAGGAAATGACAAGGTCGTTCCTGGTCTCTATGCCGCTGGTGAAGCTGCCTGTGTATCTGTACACGGTGCTAATCGTCTTGGTGCCAATTCTCTACTCGACATTGTTGTCTTTGGCCGCGCAGTCGCCCATCACATCCATGACAATCTCACTCCTGGTCGGCTTCATAAGGCTATCCCTGAGGAGGCAGGTCTCAATAGCATCGAATTCCTTGATACAATTCGGCAGGCTGATGGCCCTGAGCCCACTGCCAAGCTCCGCCTTGATATGCAGAAAGCCATGCAAACTGATGCTGCTGTCTTCCGAACTCAACAGTCTCTTGATGAAGGTGTCACCAGGATGCGCGAAATTTACAACAATTACAAGAACGTTGGCATCAAAGATAGGAGTATGATCTGGAACTCGTGAGTGTTTGCATGATTTTATTTTTTGTCACTTATTGGTAATACTCTTCTAGCGACCTTGTTGAGACGCTTGAGCTCCGAAATATTCTACAATGTGCTATCCAGACTATCGCTGCTGCTGCTGCCCGTAAAGAGTCACGTGGTGCACATGCTCGTGAAGATTATCCTGAGCGCGACGATACGAATTGGATGAAGCACACACTATCCTACCAGACTGATGTCAATAGCCCCAATGTCCGTCTCGAATATCGCCGTGTTATTGACAAGACCCTAGACGAGAACGAATGCAAATCTGTTCCTCCCTTCAAGCGTGTGTACTGATTGGACTGGGTACTAAAACGGTGATTGTGGTCAAAACGTAGCATTAAAAGTGAAATGCAGTCCTCAGACCAGCATATATCAGATGTTCTTCTAATTTGCTGCCTATAATCACTATTTCGTAAACTCAAGACAATTTGTAAATACAGAATGAATAGGCTATATCCAACAGCACAGTTTAAAATCAAGAAAGAGGTTGATCGAGGTCATATCTTGAGAAGAACTTTTCGGGATAGTACCGTGCCCGGACGGTACGACCACCGAAGAATCGACCATCAAGTTCACGCACAGTTTTCCATGCTCCTGCCGGACCTGCAAAGAGCACAAATATACGAACAACATCTTCAGGATTTTGTGGGGGAGGTTGAACGAGATGAACAATAACACGTTCGACGGTTCCATTTTTGGAGCATTCGTCACCTAAAACCAGCAACGTCTCCAATTGAATACACATACCGCACAAGTGCAGAGAAACAACAAACCTATTTCTTCCCTCAGTTCTTCATCTCCTACATCTTCAGGATCAACCATGTTTGTCAAGACCACGACACGACTTGATTCTCCAAATCTCTCTCGTTCTTCTTTACCCTTTACGTCCTCGTTATTATTGACAATCTTACCCATTTTCGCCAAAGCATTGGGACCACTAGGAGTATTCGAAGAGCCGAATTGATGTACTTTATTCTTGGATTTGCCCTTCCCACCTTTGCCTTTCGCATCTTGCTGGGAACCTGAACCAGATTGCTCCACAACAAGGGGGTTGACGATACCCGAACCATCTACACCTAATCCTTGACCTTCTTGATGTCCCCACTTGGCCATCATACGCGCTGCAAAATTCCGTGTATCCGGAGGACTAGATAGAGTAGACAATCGGCCATACACAGTAAAAAGAGAAAAATTTTATTCACCCTTTGGGAACTTCTTCCGCAGACGTACCCGAATCCGCAACCGGAGGTTGAGGAGCAAGAGCAGCTAATGCACCTAGTTTAGCTGCAATAGCCACTGCCGCTTTCTTCTTTTCCTCAATGTCTGGCCCCAATACACCACTTGGGATAGGTGGTCCGGGGGGCGGAGGCACGGATGGTGGCGCGAAGGGATTGAACGAGAGTGGAGGAGGCGAAACGGATTTTGGCCTAAGTTGTTGGAATTGAGGAGGTGGAGTCGGTGCTTGTTCTTGCTCAGTGGTACCTTTATCTTGTTGACGATGCATTGTAGACATAGCGAGCCGACGCAGATAAGCTTCCTCTCCAGTTTCATCTTTAGATGGAGCGCGTGTCTCCTGGTTCGTTATGTTTTCCTTGTCACTAGCGTGCTTTTGGGCAGGTGGAGACAGTCGGACACCTTTCGACATGGCAATTCGCCGCTGGTAAGCTTCATTGCCTGTCATATCACGGTCGGGTCCTGTCGCTGCTGGAGTTGGTTTCATGGACCTTTCATCATTGCGATCACGATCATGGTCTTTAATATGATCATCTTTGCGACTCCAGCGATCGTAACTCCCTCCGTATCGCCCTGTAGAGACAACACTCAGGCATTGCCGGCAATGGAAAGTTCAGGAGCACCTACCAGCTTTCCTTGGCCTCTCTTCGTCCTCGGAGTGTGTATAGTCACTGTCAGAGTAACTGTCACTTCGTCTAAAACGCTTCCTTTCTTCGATCCTGCGTTCCTCAGCTAGTCTCTCTCTTCGTTCAATCTTCTCTCTCTGTTTCCAGATTTTGTAGTCATTGTAGTCATTGGGCCTTAACGGATCGTATTGTTCATAGGGATCCCAGAGAACGACAAGGGGATTTTTATTCTATGGTATAGGCAAAGCATCAAGTCAGCCCTTTGAGGGTCAAATAAAGAAGATTGACCTTATTTTTCTTCCCCTTCCCGGTGTTGCGTTTTTTCTGAGTTGTCCTGAATCCGTTCACGTCTTCGTCGAGGACCATACTGGGAGGTTTGACTTTCTTTCCCCATCCTTGCATCGTACCAGCAGGTTGCGGAGCAACCGGGGGTTCGCTCGCGTTATCATCATTCATGACCGGAGGCGAAAATACGACCGCAGTAGATGAGATGACAGCAGTAGAAGGTGCACTTGAATTTTTCGCTGCGGGAGCAAGGGGGTGTGCTGCAATGACTGATGCACCCACTGGAATGCGTGGAGCAGATGGCTTGACTTTTGCATTGGGGCGTCGAACAGGAGCGAAAGCTAGTGCTGCAGACCAACCTATTCGAAAAAACCCAGATGACCATCAAGATAATCAAGATGGGAAACAAGAAGGGACCGCGTATGGCGATTGAGAAGGGCACGAAGAGCGATATTCAATAAACAAATTCTTCGGTTTTATGGAGGACAGATAGAGATACCGGCTGAAGGTTTGGCAGTAACTGCCATGGATTCTGAGGTTGCTTGATTCTGAGAGTCGGTATCTGTTTGTTGCACGACAGATGTTTGGGCAATAGCGGGCTTAGAAATGGGAGCATGGGGAGTAGAAGAGGCAGAAGGAGATGTATACTGTTGAGAGGATGAGGAGGAAGGAAGAGATTTCCCCGAAAACTGGATGCCGCCATAAAGGCCGCCAGCACGGCTTGTCATGGTATCAGGAGACAAGGAGCAAGTGCGACGACATTGGCAAAAACTCCCAGCACGTGGCATTCAAGCACAAATAACAAAAAATAAATAGATACATTATTTGATAGGAAAGAGACTTCTCATAGTGCTGCGGGTCAATATTTAATGATGCTGGAGTAGGCTTCAGCCTTCATCTATTCGAACCCGGATACATTGTGGTGTTGCTGTTCTTTCTCTCTGTGCAATAAGATACACCTCATGCTCATGTTTCAAGCCACGACCAGTTATTATACTTCCAAGCTGTGGGGTACAGAGCCACTGGGAAAGAAAACATGAGAGGTTGTCATGACATAAAATCTCGTTCAAAGTATTTCTGCTGCACGTCCCGACTGACGACATGCACTGCGAAATCTCCAACATCCACCATGGCCCAGCCATTTGCCATTCGCCGTTTCGACTTGGAGGGCATTGGAAGGGGAGGCTCAATAGCAGCTATCTTGATGTAAATATTTTAGATCAGTCGTAGCCCATATGTTTTTAACAGCATACCGTCTTGCGGATGACCCGCACCACAGATTCAATGGCCCCTCGATTTTCAGTTCCCTCTTTAACCTGCTCCTTCTTCAGGACATGCTTCTCTCACATAGTTGGAAGCAGCACCTACCTGAGCCATCACAGTCCAACTCCAGATGTTCCCAGGTATATCAAACATGGATTCCCCTGCAAATGTGGACCCACGTTTCCGTCGTCCCTGAGGAGCTTTGAGAGGCAGTGGAGGACCAAAAGGAATCTCCTTTGCACGCTTAGTTACAAGTGTTGACAGGTGGGCCGAGCGGGCCAAGGTTTCATGCACTAGTTTGACCGCTGCAGGAGCATCGGCTGGTGCAGGAGGCGCAATATTTTCCCTTGATTGCGGTTGAGGTTTTTCGTATTCCTGGTCTACAAACCAGGCTGCTGCAGAGACACTGTCAGTCGCCAGGAATCTGCAGCGCACAGGCACTCTTCTGAGAAAAGGAGATAAAAATTTGAGGTTGATGGCCATAATAAGGTTCTTGTCCAACACTGCCACTGCCATGGGTGCTCGGGCAGGAATTGTTGTCTGCATTACTTCCTTCCTCCTCGGTTAGTATTGTCTTTCTGAACTCGACCTTACAGCTGAATTGTGTCGTCCAGGCGCGCTCTTCACCCACTGGATCGCCGACTCTCTTACCCTCTGGAAGTCTCCTATCACAGATGAACACCTTTGGACTGCGGCCTCCTACTACTCCATTCTCACAAAAGGACCTCCTGAGAACCTTTATATCCTTTTTGCTATCCTCCTTTGCGGTGCCACTACAATGTTGTGGAGCTTCGGTGACGGCCAAGCCGGTAATCTGATGTTTGATGGAGGCAGCATCTGTACGCAGGCCACATATGTTCTTTTGTCATTCAAATTTCGCTCAACACTTGCTAGTTTTGTATGGAACAGCAGCAGTGGTGTACATCTACACTGTTCTTCCCAGTATGTCTTGAAATGTTGAACCCACCACGCACTCATCAGCTTCGCAGACATTCTTGCTCGCTTCCGCTCGCTTCCTTCTCACAGTCTCAAGGACCCATTCCCACGGGCTCTCCGACAAAGTACACTCGATCTTGCTTCAAACAACCTGATCTGTAGTGTTGCCCTCACTGGTGTGTTGGCATTACAGGCTGGCCGTTTCTGGGCGGAATCATCTGATAACGATGATACAGAACTCGTCGAGTCATCCTCACAGAGATTCACTGCACAATAGCTTTTCTTCCATTAGGTGTTTGTTGTCTACATAAGTGAGGAGTTTAAAATAAGTCTATTTTCTATTGGTCCTGGACGATATCTTCCTTGCGAGGCTTCAAGTTGGAATTCTTGATCTCACTCCCCTGTCCAAGAATACTCTGAGCTTTGTCATCCACCAAAATCCCTAATCCTTCCTCTTTGACTAACCCAAGAACATGCTCCAGCTCTACGAACCCATCCTGGTCTACATCCAATTTCTGAATGACAGCCTGGACCACATCTTGATCAGGTTTATGTTTGATGACATCTAATGCCTTTTTCAGATCGTCTATAGAAATCCGTCCCTGGGCATCAGCAGAAATCATTTGGAGCGAGCTTCCAACTTTGGCATCGTACTCCTGAAGTTGACTATCGATTTTGGTGAGCATGCTGCGGATACGTTTAGTCAAAGCGCCAGAAGGGGACTTGGGGTCTTCTTCAGCCTGAAGATTCTCTTCCATTAATGCACGGAGTTCATCACGCTCTTTGAGTACTGAAGATTTAGAGGAAAGAACAGAGAGAGCCTCGGCAAGCTCTTTGAGCTGTTCAGTGGTCATACGTGCATCATCGGAATCGGAAGTGGCTTCCGGTACAAGCTATACGAAGTTTGGGATGAAATGCTAGAAAAATGAGAAAAAGAACACTATACCTCAGAATCAGGTAACAGTGATTGGGCAGTATGCGTTTCCGACTCAGCAGCCTCTCTGGCCGCACGTCTGGCATCTTCCTCTTTCTGCTCCTGTTCCTCTTCATCCTCAATAAGCTCTTCTTGCTGTTGCAAAACTTCCAACTTTTGCTTGTAACTGGCTTTATCATCCACTTCCAATTCTGCCTCATTAAGTAAATTGTCGGGTAAGCCGCACAGGACGGCTTCCAAACTCTTGACGATAGCAGTCTTTCCATCTTCATCGTCTCCTGGTTTACGGTCAAATTGGAATGCACGTCCAAGAACGAGTAGGACGCCGGAGACGCGGTTGTGGAGATGGAGTTGTATCCAGCTGGTGAGCTCTTTGCGGAGTCGAGCAGGGGACACACCAAAGGTGCGGATACCCCTGCTTTGGCATGCAGCCTGGAGCTCTGAGACTGAGAGCTCGTCTATACCTTCGGTATAAATGAGCTGATCGTCCCTGCGCAAATTGATAAGGCGAGAACGAATCGCGCCACGCAGAAAATTGTCTGTACCAAAAGCATTGAGCCCCATGTACCTGGACATGGAGACGAGTTGTGGGCGGGAGAGGTTGTCGAGGGTTAAATCGTCATCAAATAATTTTGCGACGTTGACGACATCATGGGCAGAAGGGGCTTCACCGGTGGAGCGAACTTTGCGGAAAAACTCTTTGAAGGCATCGCTACCGACGATATGGGAGTTTGCGCGGAGGCCCGACTCGCGGAGTGTTTCCTGGAGAAACTTTGCCATGTCAAGCCTGACTCGCAAGAGTTTGCGCTGTTTTTCCTCTGCTGCAAATTTGTCTTCAAAAGTGGAAGGAAGCATGTTGGGAAACAGCTTGAGGGCGACTGGGAGGAGGAGTTCCATGAAGGGGACGATGATGAAGACGGAAAAGGGGACGAGACGGAGGAGATCCTGGGTTGTGCGTCTAAGTTGACGGCGTTCGCGGCGAGTGAGGGTCTCCCCATGGAGAATTTTCCACTGCAGACGGGCAGAGATACGCACTTCCGAGACGAGCAGCTTAGAGCCGTGCCAGTAATGCTGAGCCTCGTGCTTGACTTTTTTCCACACACGAGTACTGAGGGGAGCAGGAGGGCCTGGCTTGCTGTTGTCTGTGGACTGGAAGCGACATTGGAGGGTAGTACGAGGAGAAATACGGTGGCCAGGAGAGGTACCAAAATCAGGAGGAATACGATAACCAGAGGGAATACGATAACCAGGAGGAGTACGAAGACTAGGCAGAATACAGAAACAAGGATGACCAGGAAGACGAGCAATCCGAGCACAGGACAACATCACTTTTGTTTTTTGATTTATGATTTTTTGATTTTGCTCCTCTCTTTGCTTCTGTTTGTTCATCATGTCCACCCCTTTCAGAGTTGCCGAAAAAAAATTCAAGGACAGGTCTTTGCCTTCTGACCTCTCCACTGTCCTCGATCTCGCCTGCGCCGACCCCCAAAGAGCATATGAGGTTGTCCGTGGTCGCTGGGCTGGATGTTCCGACGTCGTCACCTGCAAACCCGTTGGCCGCCACGCACTCGCCATCGGGAACTTACCTGGTGCGCCCATCTCTCCCATCCACCCACAACGTCTCTGACTTTCAAATCAGGATTGGTCATTTTGCCTTCCTTTCTCTCTCACCAACACCAGCGACAGCTCGTTCGATGGGCTCTCGATCATGCAAAACATCCAAATGACACCAATCTTGACATCCACTATCTAGTCCCTCCCGAAGGTATATGGAATGCCCATCTGCGGTCAGGTACTCAGTTAATTGCCCCCAAGTATCCTGGAGCAGCTCCGCACTTTCAACAGAGCGGTCCCCGACAGCTCATCAACAACACTCCTGCCTCAACGGAAACCATCTCTCTGATCAATTCCACCCCAAAACCTCCTCCGCCTCCTTCTGCCACCGCCCGGCCAATATCACCCTTCGCTCTTTTATACAAGCTTCGGTGGGCTAACATAGGTTGGTTCTATCATTGGGGCGTCAAGCAGTATGACTTTACCAAGGGAAAGGGCCACATCGACTCAATCCTCCGTGACTTGTGTCAAAGTGCAGTCGCTGCCGTCGACTGGGATGCCCTCTACACCGGATCAGAAGCTCAGTGGCCTCAAAAATGCCCAGAATGGAGGTTTTGGCGAGAAACATACGGTGAGTCTCATGTTCGAGTTCTCACCAAATGGGCTCGTTCAGATGCCTTCCAGAACCAGACGCAGGGATCGTCAACTTTTATCAAGAAAAGGATACCCTTATGGCTCATGTCGATAGATCAGAGGTGTGCGCCACTTCTCCCCTCGTTTCTGTATCGTACGCCCGACATCAAAGAGTCTCAAGTCTATCTCTACTTACCATGACCCTAGACTTGGGTGTGCCGCCGTATTCCTTGTAGGCGGCCAGACCAGGGATACAGAACCGGTGCCGATCCTCTTACGCTCAGGCGATGTTCTTATCATGTCAGGCCCTACTTGTAGGAGAGTTTATCACGGTGAGTTTCTTTGGTAAATTCAACCATCTGATATTCATCCACTACCTAGGCGTTCCTCGAATTCTTGAAGGCACCCTCCCTCCTCACTTTATGTCAGAGTTACTTCCAACCAGTGAAAGAGAATCTTGGGCACCATATGAGCAGTATATGCGTACAACCAGAATCAATGTCAATGCTCGCCAAGTCTTTCCAAAAGACTTTAATCCCGGTGAAGCACAGGAGATAGGCTGAGTATATTGGAGTGAGAAAAAATTTTCTCATCCTAGACATTAGGTCTTGAGAGAACAATTGGAATAAAACATGGAGAACATTTGACCTCTGGGATGAAGTTCAAAAAAACCAAAAAGTGTATCTTTTTGATTCATCTGAGTCGTGCCAGCAACTTTTTCCAACATCATTTTTTCAATGAAAATCAGCAATTCATTGCACGGGGCTCGGTGGCAGTCCGTGGTGAACATCATGTTTCCTGGGTAACTTCGATTATATTTTTCTGCCAATGTGATGCCTCTCAGATTGACCATGCCCCCTCCCATTGTATTTTTAATCCCATGCCCTCTGGGGCCATGTATATACCCAGAGTCTAAAACTGTCAACATCTTCTCATAAGTCATTATTGACCTTGTACCAATAAGATGGATAGATCCACTGGGCTCGGTGTAAACATAGTTCAAGGACGTTGATCATAGAAAGAACATCGTAAAGTGCTCGATCGCAGTCTGTGGTAGTATACAGAGTACACTACTAAGTCTAAACCTGCAATTTGGCATCAAGTACAAGCAGATCACTCAAAACTGATCCAGACGCAGAGAAGATAAAATAAATGATGAGACAGAAAGGAAGAGGGAAGTAGAAATGAGGGGTAGAACTATTCAGTGAGTACGCTCTGCGATATGTGGCTGGATGCGAAAGCTCCAGGATTGTTTTCTAGGAACGATTCGAAGTGCTTGATGATCATGAAAGACCGACAATAATCATTCAAGGTGTGAATCTTTGTTTTCAGCTCTCTATGTTTACAAGGACAAGAACCAGGGCTGTCAGAAATGAGTCTTTTTCCTATATTCACCGATGGGGGAAAAAACATCAGCGATCTGGAGCTGTGGTATGACGCATGAGTACCACGTGATTCGGAAAGATTCCAGGACGTTCGCAAAGATTCTTGCCAATTCCTAAGACATGATATAAGTATAGGGCTGTTATTTTCTTCTGCCCTTACTCTTTTTCTCCCACTACTCTTTCCTCCCGTGCTAGTCACACTCAAAATATGTCTACCTCAAAAGCAATTGGTATCGATCTTGGCACTACCTATTCGTATGTAGATATTCCCCTTTTTCAGATAATCTGTCACTAATTAGCTGTGACAAAAAATGAATTTGGAGTTGCTAGATGTGTTGGTGTTTGGCAGAATGACCGTGTCGAAATCATTGCCAATGATCAGGGTAACCGCACGACCCCATCTTATGTCTCCTTCTCCGAGAACGAACGTCTTATCGGTGATGCTGCCAAGAACCAGGTCGCCATGAACCCTCACAATACGTAAGTGCCTGATCTCATGAAAGCTTGTCATTATGAATGACAGTATTGGATTTCAGTGTTTTTGATGCTAAACGTTTGATTGGTCGCAAGTTCAGCGATTCCGAAGTACAATCTGATATCAAACATTTTTCGTTCACTGTTGTGAGCAGGGCTGACAAGCCCACTATTCAAGTCGAGTACCGTGGCGAGAAGAAGGAATTTGTCAGTTATATTCAATTTCTAATTTTGTCAAAATCACTAATCTGGTGTCCCCTTCAGTCGCCCGAGGAAATTTCCTCTATGGTACTGACTAAGATGAAGGAGACAGCTGAAGCCTATCTCGGTACTACCGTTACCAATGCGGTCGTCACCGTTCCCGCGTACTTTAACGACTCTCAACGTCAGGCTACCAAGGATGCTGGGACCATTTCTGGCTTAAATGTGCTACGTATCATCAATGAGCCGACTGCCGCTGCTATTGCATATGGCCTTGACAAAAAGGTCACCGGCGAACGCAACGTCCTTATCTTTGATCTTGGTGGAGGCACTTTTGATGTTTCTCTTTTGACCATTGAAGAAGGTATCTTCGAGGTCAAGGCTACTGCTGGTGATACCCATCTCGGTGGTGAGGACTTTGACAACAGACTTGTCAACCACTTCAGCCAGGAGTTCAAGCGCAAGTACAAGAAGGGTACGTGAATCATCCAGTAATTCGGAAGAGCGAGGTTATTTATTGTAATATTCTGCAATGCTGTAGATCTGTCTGGTAACCCTCGTGCTGTTCGTCGTCTCCGTACCGCTTGCGAGCGGGCCAAGCGTACCCTCTCTTCCGCTACCCAGACTTCCATTGAGATTGACTCTCTCTATGAGGGTGTTGATTTCTATACCTCGCTCACTCGTGCCCGTTTCGAGGAGCTCTGCCAGGACCTCTTCCGTGGTACTCTCGAACCAGTTGAAAAGGTCCTTCACGACTCCAAGATTGACAAGGGTCAGGTGCATGAGATCGTCCTTGTCGGCGGCTCTACTCGCATTCCCCGTATCGTCAAACTTGTATCTGACTTCTTCAATGGAAAGGAGCCCTAACAAGAGCATCAACCCTGATGAGGCTGTTGCTTATGGTGCTGCTGTGCAGGCTGCTATCCTTTCTGGTGATACCTCCGAAAAGACTCAAGATTTGCTCCTACTTGATGTTACCCCCTTATCCACTGGGTAAGTGACCTTTTTATAACACTCAGCTTGAAAATGTAATTGGGCTTTATAGTATCGAGACTGCTGGTGGTGTTATGACTCCTCTTATCAAGCGCAACACCACCGTTCCGACCAAGAAGTCTGAAATCTTCTCAACTTATTCCGACAACCAGCCTGGTGTGCTCATTCAGGTATACGAGGGTGAGCGTGCTCGCACCAAGGACAACAATCTTCTTGGAAAGTTCGAGTTGGCTGGTATTCCCCCTGCTCCCCGTGGTGTTCCACAAATTGAGGTTACCTTCGACATTGATGCCAACGGTATTTTGAATGTCTCTGCAGCTGATAAGACTACTGGCAAATCGAACCGTATTACGATCACCAATGATAAAGGTCGTCTCTCGAAAGAAGAGATTGAACGCATGGTCAATGAAGCTGAGAAGTACAAAGGTCAGTGATCTGTTTCGTGGATCGTTATTCGTATGTTGATCATGTCCCCTGTAGCTGAAGATGAAGCTGCTGCCGCTCGCATCCAAGCCAAGAATGGCCTTGAGTCGTATGCCTATAACCTCCGTAATTCCATCACAGACGAGAAACTTGCCGACAAATTTGAAGCCGCTGATAAGACTAAGCTTGAGGCTGCTGTCAACGAGACCATCTCTTGGCTCGATAGTTCTCAGGAGGCATCCAAGGAAGAATACGACGAGAAGCAGAAAGAACTCGAGGGCGTAGCGAAGTAAGTCTCGCGAATCCACTGATTCAAATGTCAGAAATTCTTATCTTTCTCTAGCCCTATCATGCAGAAACTTTATGCAGCAGGTGGTGCTCCTGGTGGTGCTCCTGGTGGCTTCCCTGGTGCTGGCGCTGGCGGTTTCCCTGGTGCTGGCGCTCCTGGCGGTTTCCCTGGTGCTGGTGCTGGTAGCGAGGAAGGACCCAGTGTCGAGGAGGTTGATTAAGGGGGTATCTGATTCGCTTTTTGCTTTCCACTCTTCCTCGCACCATCTCCTGCATGTCTATCTGGACTTCCTGCTACAAAACTTGTATTATAGCGCACGTTAGATAATTCAAATGATTTTTACTATCATTTTGGCTGTTGAGTCATCAATCCTAACAACGGCCAGTTTGAAGATAATTGTTCTGCGTAACATGGTGTTAGATTGGATAGGTAACGACTTGTTCCCTGGATAAGTTCTGACGCCAGAACAGCACTGCTCAAAAGTACGCGTGTATTTGTGTTTCGAGAAATTACTGCAAATCGTATCAATAGTAGCTATACTATATCCAGCAATGGGTCCTTGTGTTGGTTTACTCTATTGAAAAAACTTTGATGCAATAGTTGGTCACTGGTATCAAATGTTTTTTGCAAAACCAATATAGGACTGGTTTTTCAAGAAACAAATAGTCTGATGCAGTATCAAGATTCTGTACATGTGACTTATATAGCAGCTCAGATCTGCAGCTGTATAGTTATTGGTGCCATCTTCTCACGATTTTATTTCGCTTTCTTTCCTACTAACATTTGCCCGTAATCCCTGAACGTTGAGATGGAAAACGACCAAGTACGAATCATTATTCCACTGTATGACCTAAAAAGACTCACTCTGTGCAGGGTATCCTCGTCGATCTCTATGTTCCTCGCAAATGTGCCGCTACCAGTGCGTACACTCTAGGCCTTTCAACTTGATCCCCTGATTTCGAATCTATGAACCATTATCTGACGATTCACCAATAGATCGATTAATCACCTCCAAGGACCACGCCTCTGTCCAAATCAGCATTGCTGATGTTGATTCCTCCGGCCGGGCTCTCCCCACCTCGACAACGTTCGCTATCTGTGGTCAGGTCAGGTCGCAGGGCGAGAGTGACGATTCGCTGAACAAACTCGCTACTGAGAATGGGCGTGCGTAAACATGAACTTTCATATCAAGGTGCTCCAATCTCAATCCAACCCAACAGTGCTCCGCAACGTCTGGTCATACCAAAAGTAGACTTTTTCTAACACGATTCGGTTCTTTGTATTACTTTTCCGATGGGGCACATTTAAGTTTCTGATCGTAAGAGTCACGTGGCATGACACCAATATGAGCAGGCTCTGAAACGTAGATATTCATATTGGATGGTGGTTATTTGTCAATCTCCTGCTTTTCCAGAGTGCGATCTTCTTTCTGTTTCTGTAAGCCCTTATTTGTTTTGAGATACTTTGTCATATTGGTAATGGAATTGTCAAGATTGACTCTATGGTTGAAATAATCCGTCCTGAGGGTATTGGATCGTCCTCATCATTGCATCGTTTGGAAGACTCTCTTGGGGAAGATAAACACCGACTGGTTTATAGCAAGTCAAAGGTTTATGTGAACCCCACTGCATATGCAAGAGATAACATTCCGGGATTTGTTGCCCTTGTGAAACAGGTATGTGATCTTTAGTATCATATGCGACCCCAAGCTAATGGGAGCTTAGGAGGCCCAGAATCCGAAGTATCTTCTTGCGTGGATTCCAGAATCGTTATTGAATGAGAAAGGAAGGACAGAGTGGGACAAGTTTGTGAAAATTGAAGAGAAGGCATTGCAGGATCAGGAAGACGATGGTGGGCAAGAAACGCTTCAGTTCCTCGGTCATAACAGACAGACTCATTCTTGGCAACAGATGTCGTTCTTATTGATCTTCCGAAACAGTGTCCAGAATCGTATGCATTCTCGGTACCCTTGACATCAATCTATTCTCTCATTGTTCAACCCCCTTCGCTTTCTTCATGGTGTATGCATTTTTTCGCATCATTCTCTCTTCATCACTGACGACCACCAAGACGGCTCCATTGGGATCAACCTCATAAACGGAGATACTCTCCCCACTCTCCATTTTCACGATGATGAATCTAAATCTTTTACCCTCTATTCCCCCATTGCCACCACCTCTCGTAGTCATCCCATCTCTACCTCATCCACTTCCATTTCTACATCTATAGAATCCCACCCTGGCACGACAACTTATCCACCCCCGCCCCTTCCAGGACAATCACATCAGTCGAGGCCGATCAACTCCTGGGGCGGTGAAGATCTCTTGTCTCGTTTACGTCAATATGCCCATATTCTCCGTTCTACCCTCCAACCTACCTTGTTCCTTGTAGACCCTTCTAGGGCGGACTTTGAGACACATACGACTCAGCTTTTTGACGACGATGCCGTCGATGACATTCTCGCTCAGTCGTCTTTTGCAAATTCTCATTCTCCTGTACCCGTGCATAGAAGACCTAGGCCGATATTATCTTCAGGAAACTCCATGTATGGGCTAAGCTCGTCTCAATCTTCCGTTTTACACCGGTCGTTAGGTTCAGCACCTCTGTACAGTCCTACGGCAAGTTCTTCTCAGACACGAACAGCTTTCATACAGAGCTTTTCCAATATTACACGAGCTACTCGTCATGCAGCACAAAACATCCTTTCGCATCCTCTGGCTAAGCCTATTGTTCCACACTTACCAGAACCCGTGCAAAGTCTTGTCAGTGCCCCAGGAGAATGGGAATGGGGCTCTTGGGTTGAGAAGGGTGGTGTCGGCGAATTTGAGAGCGCAAGGGTATACCTGGCGCGGTGGGCCAGGATTGTCGCTGAGGAAGGTGAAAGAGCCAGAAGACGTGAAGCACAAGCTTTACATTCAGTATATGCGGACAACGAACAAGAAGATTCATCGCTTGGGATATTTGAGTTGCTGCACACGACTGCAAATTTGCCGACCCCGAAGAGCTCCAGAACTCCAGAAAAGCCTGTGACCGAGAGGGAATGGGTAGAGTGGTTTGACCAGGAAGGGGGACCGCTGATTGCGATTGAAGAGTTTAAGAGGGAAGTGTTTAGAAGAGGTATCAGTGGAGAGAACGAGTTGAGAAGGAAAGTTTGGCCCTTTTTGCTTGGTGTTTTTGATTGGGAGTCAACCGCAGAAGAGAGAGAGCAAGTTTGGCAGAGGAAAAAGTCTGCATATTTACCTCTTGTTCCCAGGTCTTTCTATTAATAATCTCAATAGGCAGCAGTATCAAGAGATCAAGAATACGTGGTGCGGTGTTCCTGAAGTTTTTGACAGACAGGACACGATGGAGGAGCGTCATCGCATCGACGTGGATTGCCGAAGAACGGACCGAACACACCCTCGCTTTGCTGGAACTTCAGTTGAACAAGGAAAGGAAAATTCGTATGATCACTCAATTATTTCACCCAATCTAGATGACTTTGGTGCCCAATCACCCACCAACGAGCATATTGAGCGACTGGGTGCTATCCTACTTACATATAATTTCTACGAGAAGGACCTGGGTGTGTGGAGTTTTGTCTCTTTTTCATGATCGTACATTTACTGTTGATTAGGCTACGTACAGGGTATGTCGGACCTTTGTGCACCAATCTACGTGGTCATGGATGCGGATGAGGGAATGACATTTTGGTGTTTTGTACAATTCATGGAAAGAATGGTGAGTTCCTATACTGCACCGTTCATGGATATAAGATGATGTCGGATAGAAAAAGAATTTCTTGCGGGACCAAAGTGGGATGAAGAAACAGTTATCGACTTTACAGGGATTGATTGAGGTGATGGACCCAGAGCTCTTCAAACACTTTGGTAATTCCTTGTTGGTCATGTGTATATTGGAGCCTACTTAAACATCACAGATAAAACCGATAGTCTGAATCTATTCTTTTGCTTCCGGTATGCTCAACGTGCTCTAATTTGAGTTATGGAATGACCGAGACCAGATTGCAGCTGGGTCCTCATCGCCTTCAAACGCGAATTTCCGTTTGATGAGGTGCTGGGGTTATGGGAAGTTTTATGGACGGACTACTACAGTACTGAATTCGTACTTTTTATCGCTCTCGCCATCTTGGAGTCGCACAGGGACGTGATCCTTCGATACCTAGTAGAGGTATGTCTCCCATATCCCGTCCTTCGTCCACTCACTATATCTTTATCAGTTTGATGAAATTCTAAAGGTCAGCAGCTTTTGTGAAGCATAAAGATTTTGGCGCCTTAATGCAGGTCTAGTATTGCAATGAACTCAGCATAACGATCGAGCTTGAGACTACCCTTGCCCAAGCCGAAGTTCTTTTCCTCTCTTTTGCTCAACTCGTAGCCGACATCGATAAGCGAAAGGCAGAAGAAGTGAATGCGTTGTCACGAATGCATGGACTTCGTCATCGAAATTCAGCAACGTCACCCTCAACTTGTACTACTCAAAAGAAGCAAACCGACGTAGGCCCATTGAAATTATCGGATGATCTGAGGAAACTCCTTGTGAATAAAGTATGATTTTCTCAGTTTGATGGGTTTCTGCTGGCATTGTTGGTAATTGAAAGCATGACTGTATTTCGTATATTCTGAAGCCTCGATCGTTACTGAGTTGAGGTATCTGTACTGCCCTACTGCCAAATATAGAACTACAAAACTTCTATGTATATTGAGATAAGATAATCGTGAGTCTTATGGTTTTGTATATGCTGAGCTTCCAAGTGATTATACCGCCATTGAATATTATTTGAGGATATATTGACAATACTTACTGGGCCCTCTTGTCCCTTTCTTATTTCTTCTAGTCAGTGATGCTTTTCTCTTACGGATAACAACCAAAGAGGCTCGCTCCTGCAGTAAATGATGTGATCTTACCTCGTGATGTACAGTATTGAGCACGTAGCGAGCAAGACTTACAAATCTTGAAACTTGGTGTTTAATGTCAACGATTAACTCAGGAGTCACGTTAGGTAGACGACTAAGGAACAGCAAGAACCTATATAAGTACATATGCATCTAGACAAAGAATTGTGGGTCACCCGGATGCGAGTGAAGCGGAAAAATTACAAGATAGAAAGGGAAATGATCCGCTCACTAGTCTTGCGTTCTACATCATCCAAGTGGACAAGGGAATGCACCTGGTGATCCGCTGATGCAATCGTGTCAGTTCAAGTTAGTCCATTTCAAAGTCTGATTTAAACTCGTGTTGGTCTGATCTGATATCATTCCTTATACATCCTCGGGCACTACTATCAGATCAACGTAATAAAGAAAGGTGGAGAATTAGCCTGACTCCAGCGTGGACCACCTCCAAAAGTAACGTCTCGTGACTTGAAAGGAGATCAACCCCTTGACCTGAGCTCTCATCCAACCTAATGGCAAATTTGACGGTTCTGCGTTCCTATGCGTCCATGAAACCCACTGAACTACCGTTGTCAGTATTATTCTCTCACACAGAGAAAACCATGACTATCTTCGACGCTTATCCCAAGTCTATATTTCACTTCCTTGTTCTACCTCGTATCGCAACATCACTATCTTCACCAACGTCATCTAAAAATTCCTCAAACAAGATTTTAGACCAGAATTCAAGGCTTGTTGCCCCTGAGAGGACGGCGGCTTTATCTCCTTCAGTGACTGACCTTTCAAGTCTTCGCACGCTTCTTAATTCAGAACATATCAGTAAAGATCAAGTAAAGGAACTTATTCTTTCACTCAAAGAGGATGCTTTGCGCGTCAAAACAGAAATAGAGGGAGAGATGGAGAAGCGGTACGGCTTTGTTTGGGATATTTGGGTTGGTTTTCATGGGGTCCCTTCGATGGAGTGAGCCTTTGAAGTTTTGTTTGTTCGTACATTAGTATCCTCAAGGGGTACTAGGCATATCCATCTTCACGTTCTTTCCGCAGATTTATGTTCAGAAAGGATGAAAACGAAAAAGCACTATAATTCATTTCATCCCAAACATGGATTTTTTCTGCATGTAGATCAAGTTTTGTCCTGGTTCGATGCTGAAACGTCGTATTTCCAAAATGTGCGTCCAATGCCATGTCTATCTCTAATATTGATGATACGCCTTTAGATATCAAAGCTTTCGCCGACTGAGTATGGATCCCTGCTCAAGAAACCTCTGACTTGCTTCTACTGTGACGTGGCAAAGAATAACATGCCTATGCTCAAAGCTCACCTTCAGGAAGAGTGGGAGAAACTGGAGAAACGCCGTGAATTGTACAGAAAACGTCGACTCGAGTCACATCAGGTGCATGACCATCAGTGTAAGGAGTCAAACGAGAGGAAGGCACATTCAATCTCTAAGAAACTCAAGATTGACAAGTCATAGCTACAAAGTATTTCTTCAGGTATTTATCGAGGTAATAGTTTGCTTCTCCAAAAATTGGACTATCTTTTTATAATCCAAACCAATTTATTCAGTCTGCTGTGCCTTCTGAGCTTTTGCAGCGTCATTGCTCGCCTGGAGCTTGGCTGCGCGAGACTTTTCTGAGGCAATCCGGATGGCCCAAGTCAACTCGTAGGTCCTCACAGCATCTGAGTTGTCGTGGGTATGAGTTTATATCACCCTATATTCCGAGGTCTCACCTTCATAGCTGCTCAAAATTTGGGCAGCTTCCGGATCTTCTTCGATGTCTTCAACAACGTCGATCAGGTTGGAAATCTCGGAGAAGAATGGGTCATCGTCCGGGAAGGTCATCACCTGTTCATGGTCATCGCCGGGCCTTCGGATATAAAGTGCAGGTTGAACATAGGGATTGACAAGTCTATAGGAGGATCAGAAAGGAATCGCAAACCGCAGATATAATATGGAGTTCATACTTGAGAAGGTATCCATCAGCGTAGACTTCAAATTCGCAGCTATAATCCGTGCCCTGAAGAGCAGCAACATGAACGAAGCTTCCTACAGCTCCGCTATCATATTTCCTATCCAAAAGGGGTTTATTAAATCAGCTGAGAACTTCAATATGCTCCTATGGCTTACCAGTTGGCCGCAGTGACACGGGGTATCCTGTTTTCAGGGGCGATCTTGCTCTCATCAACGCGTATCTTAGTAAGCTGACCAGCGTTCTCATCCCATTCTAGGGAATGCGCCGTGACGGATTCAAGATCAACTTCGCCACCGAAGTAGCGAGAGAGGTCACAGAAGTGAGTGCCTTGTTCAATGACAGGGCCCGCACTTAATTGTCAAGCGATTTTAAGATTGATTCAATAAGTAGAAGTGCCCACGGACCTTTTAGATTTATCCCACCAGTCCGGCTTGGCAATAGACTCGTAAGCACTGGCATAACGAGCAATCGTGCACATGACAGTCAAGTCATTTTCTTCGATGACTTGCTTCATGAGCTGGACAGCCTTGAGATAACGCAGCATGTATCTGAGCAGAATTAATTCACATTTCGAATGAAAGTGGAAGACAAGATCGCATTTACCCAACAGAACAAATGGTTTTAGTATCAGTGAGCATCTTGGCGATCTGCAGTCCATCCTGTCGATATTCATATGGCCCAGTCGCTATGGGTTTTTCAATAAACATTGCCACTCCTGGGAAATGGTTGATGATTCGGACTTCAAGATCCTTTTCAGGCTGGAGAGAGCCTCGGAACATCGGGGGGCTGCCAATGATAATGGCACGAGGCCGCTCTGCCGGAGTCATGACCTTGATGAAGTCTTCGAGTGTTTTGTAAACACGCGTATCCTGGTATGCTGAAAAGACAAAAGAGTCGCATTTCTTCTGGAGAACGGAAGTAGCGCGCTCAATGGCAGGATCGATCAGCGCCACAACTTTAAGGCGTCGACCAAGTTTGCTAAATGAGTGTTCAGAATGGGAATGGAGTGCCTGACTGATCATAACTCACTGTTCCAAACGGAAAGAATGGTTCCAGGGCCCCTCATCGGAACCTAACGTATCAAATTAGACCACTAACAAAATGATAAAAGATTTTCCTGACCGAACATAATATTGCCTGCGCCAATGAAGACTACTTTGAAATCATCGGCACCACCGATGTGAGAGGTTCTGTATCAGGGAAAAAAAGATAAGCTTATAGACAAAAAGTCAGGACATTATCTGACTTGTCCATTGGAACAAGCCTCGACGGGTCGATGGACGGCCGACGGGAGGACTTGCCTGAACCACGTCGTTCGGACATGCGACGGGCAGCGGTGGCGGACTGTCTGCGACTCTTCATGGAAATAAAATGTGAGAGAAGGAAGGACTGGACACAGGGAAGAGCGTACCATAGCAAAGAGGGTTTATCGATGTGGAGTGGAGTAGAGATGGAGGGAGATAAGTATTCGATTGTGATATAGGGTTGGTGCATGTCACGTGCTGCATATAGTGACAAACATAGTTCTATTCTATTCTAGTCTCGAGTCTTGAGGCTGTTGTTGTGCACGCTGGCGCTCAGCAGCCTCCAACTTGTCACTCAGAGCCTTAAGTTCCCGACGCAATTTCTCATTTTCTTCGTTTAGCTTCAACAGATTTGACTTCCGCTTCTCAATTCGGACCTTTTCTGCAGAGTCCCTGGGGGCCAGGTAAACGTCAAATGTCAACGGGGAGGAAGTCTTCTCACTCTGATCCATTTACGCCCGCTATAGTAGAGAAGTCGACGTTGAGATCTGCAACAGGAATGTCGGGTTCCAGGTAACTCAGAGGCACTGGCCTCCATTCCTCCTGTTTGCTAGCTATTGCATCTTTCTGCAGAGGCCTAGAAAACACGTGTTGAGCTGTGGGTGTCCTGGTTACGCCGATCGACCAACCTGGGGTGCTCGTCGACTTCCTGTTCCGAGTGGCGCAATTCAGTTTCGAAAGCACTCATTGTCCTTGTGTTTGTTGTTTTCCAGGTGTTCCAGGCCTCTTCCCTGGTCTGTAGTTGGAGCTTTGGTTGAGTTTGAGAGAAGCTCCATGTTCATACATGTCCAATTAGTTCAGCAAGTCTCCACGCTGGCCATAACGACCCAGTAACGACCTTGTGTCACACTTATTCCCAGGCTTACTGACCCTCCTGCATCGCGCAAGGTGCATGCCAAAAGTCGATAGCGGTTATGTTATCGTCACACTCTGTATCATCTTTTTCATCATGGCAAGCTATAGCATCCTACTCAGCACCTTTTACCCTGTAAAGAGCATCTGGGTACGTCCGACCATACTCGGGTTCAGGTGGCCTTATTAGTTGTCTTTTTTGGAGGTGTTGCGCGCGCTTGCAGAAGACAAACACTACAAATACTTTTCCATCCTCATTATCCCCACCACCTTCTATTTCGTTATAGCCAATTGGGTCGGCTGGCAGTACTATAGCAATTCTTAACATGTTTTCAGGGTTCCGGCATCATCTTCTCCCATACCACTCGGTTCTTCGATGGCCAGCAACGAAAGATGAAACGCTTCTATTGAACCCTGTCGTTCCAGTCCCCAAACCGGGGCTTGTATTTCCTATTATTCCATTCGGCATTCTATGCCTCGGTCAAATCATATTTGATTTATATCTATCTGACACAAACTTTTACAACCTGTTACAACTTTTTATATACCGCATTCCGGTTGTTTTAGAAGCTGCCAGCAGTTCTAACTATGGCGAAGATGGGGATCCGGTCAGCTGTGGGGACACAGACGGCGAATGCTTCTTGGCCCCTGACTTGAGTGCAAACCGATTCCATTCGGCCCTGCGCTCAACCACGTCGTCGGAAGCATTTGAGCGTGTTTTGCGGATAGGAGGCGTACTTTCTGCATTTATTGAGAGGAACAACGAAGGTCCATTTATATCCCTGGAATTTACCCCGTTAATACCCGATTGGCGACGACTTGTGGTAGAGAATGGGAATTTAGGGACGGGGTGGGCTCAAATCTGATTTGCCCTGTTCATCTTGATGCACATTGGTCCGTAGAAGGCTGACAATTCCAGCTCCCTTTCCTTTTCCAAACGGAGATCGCGAAAGGCGAGAAGGCCGTGGACGCCCTCCTGTTGAATTTGGTTCTTGATTATCAGGTGCTTCGTTGGTATGCCTCTCGTTCGACGGCACGTTCGAATTGCTGCGCCGCGATATCGACGAACTTCTCGGCCTAATCGAATATAGCTTGTTGTTTAACACAGGCGTGGACTCGTGTGGAGGCGATCCCGATGAAGATGGAGGAGTCATTATCGGTGGTAGGCGTTTGATGATTCGGGCTCTGTCGCTGGGCAGCCGAAGATATCGTGCTCGACTAAAAGCAGAATTAATATAAGAACATCTTGTCGACACTTCAGCTGAACACTAACGCAATCGCTTTCGAAACCAGTTTTGTACGATATGCTTCTAGCCAGTGATTGAAAAATCGAGCTGTAGATGTAGATGTATATCTCATCATCGATAGCGTGAATAGCACATTAAACGTACACAAGACCGTGCCATCGTATTTGCCCTTGGCCCTTTTCACCTTCTGAGCCAATGGCAAAGTTTCGCGCCACTTGACATAAAACTTCTTCTTTGTCCGTTGCGCATTAAATTTAACGGCTATTATCATAGGCCGCGTCTAGTTATATGAATGAGTTTCAGCTAGAAGGCGTCCCGAATGGTTTTACCCTTGCTTTGCTGTGCCAGACACAAAAGGCCTGATACATCAAGTTCTGCTGACTTCGCATCAACATCTCGATTTCCTATACGGTACGAACAATCAGTTTGCTTGACTATTGTTCATATACTGGAAATGCCTCATACCAATGGTCGAAGGCGTCGCTCAAGATAGTTAGATTTCCACTTGGTCCACACCTTTTGAAGTACCAAATTTTTGTTCTCCTCTTCCTTTTGCTGCAAAATGTATCTGCGATGTTGTGCCATGTGAGTGGCATTTTTCCATCGCTGGAAGAAGCGGCTCAGCATATCTGAGAACACCTTCAGTGTAAAATTGCTGGGAGACATGAAATCGGTTCCTTGCCTTCTTTCCTGATAGTCAGATGATCTTCCAGGAGACTCAAAGTCTCTTTATGACGCCTAAGACTAGAGTTGAACCGTGTCCAAGCGTCTCTGGGCCGGGTGAGCTATAATTGATCTTGTTCCCTTTGTCGACTGACCTCTCTAATTTCAGATTGTACAGCTCAATAGCGTGCAACTCTCGTTCTCGCCTAGAAATCACCCTTTGAGTCCAATGCGACAGTGCATTTTGCCCAAGCCGCTGAAATGCAAATGAAATGGGTCGACAAATATACTAATCTGTTGAGTACTCACCTGGCGTGATCTTCCTTGTACGAGTAGTTCAGCTTGGGCACAACGCCGTCTCTTGCGTGCGAGCAATAGCCAACCTGAGATCATTTCAGTCGGAATAAAAATAATGAAAAGCAAATCCTACGGTATAAAACCCGTGCTGCCTGACGGTTCTGAAGCTTTTTAACAAGCTTCTGCCGCTTGCGCTCTTCTACACTTTCCCGCAATCGTGATAACCATAAAAACCCCATCTTCTTGACAAGACATTCGTCGTAAACGCGCGATGCTGCTTCGTATGCATTTTGGTGTGATATACGGGCTTCTTGCCATTGCAGAAGAGTTGTCGAAATCACACGTATGCTTGTTTTCTGATAGAAAACAGCAGCGAGTTCTTCAAGTACAGATCAGTTGAAAGTTTGGTTTTTGGGCGATGTGCGGGAGATTACCTTCTCGCTGGCGATTCCGGGCTACTTTCTTCTTCCATGCTAATGACTTCGAATATAGGAGCTTTTGATCGCGTTGGCGGGTCACCTCTCTCTCGCGAACGTGCGCCAACCATACACGAAATATAGCACAGATCAGGATTTTGTCACGTCGAATCGAATGTTTGTCTGCTCGAGCATCAAGTGCCTGCAGTGAAGGTTGAGATGATTTGCGTCGAGAGTATAAGTGAGACCTACACTAATATTTTGGATGAGGGTTCGCCATTTAGAAAAAAACCGATTCTTCAAGCAGCGATCCCTGAACAATATTGCTCTGCGATAGTCATGTCTGTGAAGGGTTAGCCACAGAGACTTTGTGACAGGATTAAACAACTGACGCATGTCTCTTCCATACAACCCACGCTTGCCACACTATCCTTGCCTGAACACGCCCTATTCATTTCTTTCTCTGTTCTCGTCTGCAAAGCACCAACTCGCCAAGCTTCCCAGCATCTGAAAAGCAGTCCCTCATTTCTTACCACAATTAAGTGTTCTGCCTTCACTTCGAGTTTGTCAATGCGCCGGAAAATATCCTTCCATCTCAGATAAGCCTCCAGCAAGATTTTTGCTTTGTATTGCTGATCTGCAAACGCAGATCGATATTTCTGCGCCCAAGAGATCCAGGCTTTCCTGAGCGTGCGCCTATTCTGGCAATCTTTAATCATGTCCATTTTATTGCGCATATCAGCTCGCCGTTTTGTTAGTTGCTTCTCCCTCAACCTCTTCCTCCAGAGGGTCAAGAATGTACGAATTAGTCGTTCGTTGTCCAGGACAATGACATCTTCATATATTGTTTTGCGGGAAGCAAAAGAATCTCTCCAATGGTGGAAAGCCAGTCTCAGAAGAAATGTGTTTCTAGCCCCGTCAATTTGACTATGTGAAGCCTACCCTTTTACCTTCACTATAGTACAATCTCTTGCGTAAAGACGCACGCACCATAATCCATCGACAACCCTGCACCCAAATTCCCCAGCACTTTCCCAACAACCTCTCTTCCCGGAATCGATCTGCCTCCGCCTCTAGTTGTTGCATTCGAATCTTATCCCAAACGTCATCTTCATCCATTGAGCTTTGACCTCGGCTATTCATAAGCCCTCGGCGAGCGACTGAAAAGCGGTTATTCGAAGAAGATGTAGGGAAATTTTTTCCTGATCTCCTTGTAGCCGTTGGTGTGATCGAGCGTCTTTGATCTTCACTCAAGTCCGAAATCTCCGTGTCGACGTCCTGTAAAGGAAGCAAGACAGGTACCGGTGTTTCCTGCGTAAATCTTGAGTGTGGATTGACGCGTGGTGACGCATTTCCGCGGTTGTGCGTTGAATCTTCTTGTGGCTGTTGATTTTGAGAGAAGTGAGAATGAAAATTTTTTTTTGGAGGACTTGAGAATTACCTGCGGATGATACTTCTGAACAGCTTCCCATTTTTCACCCCAGTTTTTCCCTTTCATGGTCCCAAGCTTCAGGAGTTTGCCGTAATATTTCACCTCGCCAGCATCCATGTCTCGTTCTTTGAGAACATCATTATAAGCCTTGAAGACGAGAGGAAAGGTCGTTGCAAAAGGCCCAGCCCGCTTGATAACGGCTTCAATGAACTCTATGTCATCGGCAGTTAGATTCAAGAGCTCTGGCACAACAACAGTGGAGCTAGAGATCACTGAGAAATCGATAGAGGGTGGTCCACGGAAGTCGTGGATAGGTTTTATTGAACGTAGTGGAGGAGATGCTCTAGTGGGTTGAAACGAAGACATCAACAGCTACAGCGCCGACGCGAAACAAGGACCTGCTTGTTATTGCCACGCGCTCTTCCATATTTGGCAGGCGCTGTCTACCAAGAATCCCTCCTCCCAAAATTTGCTCGCCCATGTTTTTCAAAGACGGAAAAATAACACGATAAATATATTTCCCTGGAAAAACAGATGGAAATCTGGCGGTAATTGATACACGTGGACAATGATAACAAAGTATGTTGTTATACGTGTAGGGGTAGCGAAAACAGTGAACAAGATGCTGAGAAGTAAGCAGTACTATCAACAAAAAAAGAAACGCCACTTGTAATACAAGTCACGAAAAGAAATAGAGAAAAGGCCTGAAACGGGGATATATATTAACTGTCTTGGAGGTATGTATAAATGTGAGGTAGTAGGAGCCATCACGAGGTATGCAAAGGAATCAGGACAGTCGTCCACTATCTAGGCTTCTATGGGCTTGCAAGTCCTGTAAAACGCTGGGATCAACTGGGCATGTGTAGTCAATATCTACAGTCGTTGTATATGTCGAGTGCGCATACCTGGCAGAACACTCTTGCGGCGTGTGTGCAACCCGCCATGTTGCTCAGAGCCTGGATGTTCTCCTACTGCAGGAATCGGCCGCTTAAAGTAGGATAAATGACCGATGGCAGTAAGATTTGAATTGAGTAAACCTACATCCAGGCCAGGATCAGCCATAGGCACCCGCTCAATCCCTTGCTCATCAAGATCGCCTTGGACATCATCAATTGAAACAGCATTCAACTCCATTGACAGGTCAAAAATATCATTGTCATCAGGAACAGGCGGTGGAGGTGCTTCACGGACAAATTCCTTGTAGCTCTTGGGAAGCCTGTCGCCAGCTTTAACGCGGGCAACTTGCCGTAATTTTTCCCAATTTTCGAACCGCTGTACAGCGTGTTCTTGCTCCCTGCAAAAAATTCAGGAGGGACAAAGGCTAAGAGGTCTGCGCGCACTCGATTCTACGCTGTTTGTATTGCGACAATGTCTCGTCAAACAGTTCGGGATTGATATCCATGAACAGTTTCAGGACATTATACACCATGCCGTGAATCGTACTACACCAGTGAGTGTTAATCAGGTAAAAGAATTTATGTGATGCTCACCGATTCCAGTGAGATCTGCAGTTATTATAGAGGGCCGGAAAGACTATAGGAAGAATGATGGCAAGGTTATCACTCATCAGATTTACCACATATTCATTGTTCCAGTACAAGAGTGCACGCTCAGCAACTTGGAAATGTTGGCTATTAATACAGCGGGCCAACTGCATGAACAGAGCCACTTGGATCTTCCGGAATTCCTTTGGGTCTGTCACGTCAAGGATTTCTTCAACCTCGTTTAAATACATGACTTCCTTTGGGGAGTTGACCTTGGGCCAAAACTTGAGGAGCCCCATCATGACTTCTTCAGCCAGTAGGGGATCTTTTTCGAGGAATTGGACGACACAATAAGCCAGCTGAGGGTGATATAGGGAGAGACTCTTGACTTTGTGTAGTGGGATGAGGATACGGTTAAGGAAGATCCTGTGTTCGTCCTTGAGCGGTAGAACAAAGCCATTGATGATGGAACCGAGAATTTCAAGAAGCTCGGCGATGCCATTATGTCGTTCAGTTTCATAGACAAAGTGGAAGAAGACGTTGTTAATGGAACGACGAATGAAAGCACGGAGGGTGAGCACTTTGCCATAGATCCGATGCAGAGTGGTCTTGAGAAAATCTCGTTCCCGCGGGTCTTCCGAGTCGAACAATTCGAGGAGATTGAGCACGAAAGATTGGTCGATGTATCGTTTTGCAATGTTTGTATTGAAATCGGGGCTCTCGATGAACCGAAGGAAGAACTCGTAGACAACCTGGAGATGAGGCCATGCTAGCTCAAGGACAGGCTCGTCCTCTTCAGGGTCGAAAGCGTCACCAACTGGATTAACGGGGGGAGGGATTGAACGGAAGAGATTTGTTGCAAACTAGTGGTGGCTAAATGGGTGACAAGGATCAGCACAAGAGTGTGACGCACCATGTTGACCACTTCGGGATAGATATTTTCAGTGATTACACTGCGTTGCGTAGTGATGTACTCGACCATCTCGCGAAGAGTCTGTGCTTTAATCTGCTTGCCTCTGAGCTCAGCATTCGCATCGTTAAAATCAAAGAGCACGCGACACTGGTGAAGCTTTTTGATAAAGAGCTGAGGACGTTCGTTTGGGGGTGTTTCTGTGGAGCGTGATGAGAAGGACACAAGACATGGAGAGACGGAAACTGACCCATGAATGGGGCAAGACGTTCGATTTCGACCTTTTCAGTTACGACAAAGCGGCTGCTGCGCTGTTTTCGGGGAGGTTTTCCGACGATGGGAATGGTGTCCTTTGGAGGCTGGTTTGGACGGAGGCCCCTTGTGGAGCGTGGAGGGGCTGTATTTACATGATCGAGGGCTAGAGAATGACGCTCCGGAGCCGTCTGTTGGAAGCGCTTCTGATCGAAAGCAGGGTCGGAGCTGACGACGACGATTGGAGGTGGGGGAGGCAAACTATCGACTGAGGATCTGCGATCAGGGATGTTGTGAAGAGACTGGGCGGACTGGCGGGAGTTGGTGGGGATGTTGGAGAAGGAAGAGGAAGATATGTGGGCAGACTGGGGCTGGTGGCCTGGAGGGGGAGGTGGTGGTTTGGGGTTGGGGTGGGGAGGGAGTCGGGGGTGCAGCGTATTTCTTTGTTGTGTTGGAGTCTTTGGAAGTCTTTTTTGTGAGCTGCGGAAAATGAACAACTTGTCAACAACTTGTGCAGTGGCAGAGGAGAAAAAACTGACCCAGGACCTTGTAATGCTTTTCATCGCTGGAGAACCGTCGTCACGGGCGAGCACAGTCGTAGACTGTGACTCTGGTCACACAGTGACGTTGTCTTCTCCCCTTTGCAATGGCCGCCATCTACGCAGTCTATACCTCTCCAAACCATCCTCCCATTCCAAACCATCTCCCAACCCTCATCATTACTCCCCATGGCCAGCCTACAAACATCCTCTACTCATATCTCCACACAAACTATGCAAGTCCTTTCCTTCTCTTCCCTTCCCTGCTCACCCTTCCCAGAACACAGAAAACTACCTCCTCACTCCCTCTCCCCAGGGTGATCTCTGTGTTGCAAAGCTCTTCCCTCCACGTCGTGAGAACAGCAAGGGATCAGCATCAGACCCAGGCCATGCCTCAGGCTCAGCCGCCCGCGTCGTCCGCTGTGAGGCCTCTCGCAACCTCAAATGGTCTATAGCCAACACAGGTGTCATCTCTCCCATCTACAAGCTTTCTCTCCCCTCCCCAGACTCTCCAGATCTCCCCCTCTTCCAGATCTCAAAGCCCAATCCCAATGCAGCCTTCTGGAGCATGTTTTATTTCGCCTACGCCGGCCATAACATCCCGCCCAAGCGAATCGAATTCGGCAAAATCCAGAAGAACCCTCCCGGTCCTAATGGCGGTGGCACCAGAATCAGTATCACTGGAAAAACGCCAGAAGAAAAAGCTGTGTGGCAGACACTCGGTGAGGGCAACGAAGACTGTGTAGAGTGGGTAGTTCTTTGTGCCGCACTTAACCTCCTTGAGTATGTCTTTTCTTGTTTAACATTCTATTTTTAGCCTCCGCAGTTTGACAAAGTTAAAACCCAGTGACGAGATCATCAAGGCTGCAGAGAAGAGTGGCAGTGGAATTGCTAGTAGTGGCCCTTCTCGCTCCCCTATTCCACTTCGCGATCCCGGTACCCCATCGGGCTCAGCTTCTCGTTCAAGTGGTGGCCCTCAACGCTCCCAAACTGTCCCTGCACCTATCGTTCGTGGGCCTCCACCACCTGGTACTCTCCCACCAAACAGCTCTCCCTATCCTGCCCCACCCGGAGGTGTCCCTCCTGTAGGGTACAATGGTCCTTCACAGGCCTTCACTCCTCTCGGAGGTGCAATGCCTCGAGGACCACCGCTTCCTGATCCCGTTCTTCGGTCACCGCCCTTGCAGTCTGGCCCTGGTCAATCCAGACGTTTCTAGGTAATTTTTTCCCTGTATTTATCCCTTGCCTTCTTTGGTTTGGCTGTTGATTATCTTTACAATTGTGGCAAAGACTATCCGATTATCTGCTTCTCTCCTTGTATCCTCATTGGCTGACTGCCTCGACTCTTGGTGTATGTAAAAGCTTCCTTGTACCATCAAACTGTGTTTAGATTCTCTTTTTATCATAGTGTGATCAAGGTCAAAGGTAGATAATCGTGGGAGCTGTATCTAAGTTTTGACGAGCTTCTCGAGAACGTCCATAGACACAGCTAAAAGCATGATTAGCAAACTTTCGGCGAAGCATCAATAATGACGCACATTTCGGCCTCTCCAAAGGCAGTCCAAGTGCTCTCGCCCATACAAGTTGGGTAAGTGCACCAAGGGCACGGGAAACACCAAATATAACAGTGTAATACTGCACACTCATTGATCAAGTCCTAATAATAGAGTGATTACCACTTGCCTTAAATTCGGTCAGACCATAATGGTATAAGACACATCCTGAAGTAGCATCTACATTGGGATATGGGTTCTTTGTCTACGGCTACATCAGTCCCACTCTAACATTCACACAATCGACTGCACAAACCTTGCCATGTTCCTTTAGTACACTAGGAGCAACCTCTGAAGTCTTGTTAACCAACTGTATAATCGGGGACTCCTTAAGCTCCGGTCTAGTCTGGCAGAACTGTTGCAGAGCAACGAATCTAGGGTCAGGACTCCTAAGCACACCATGTCCATAGCCGGGCACGACTTGACCATTTCTGAGTGTCTTCCAAAGGTAGTCTTTGATATTCTCATGTGTAATATTATCACCAATCTCCTTTTTGCATGGAAAGTTGCCAGCGGAGAACTTCCTGGTTAGCGAGACTAAATATGTATACGATTGAGTCCAGCTTTTCGGGAAAATCAACTTCGAAGGCTTACCCATGGAGAGGACCGGCAAGGGCAAACAGGGCAGCAGAGTACGCCAGGAAAGGATCAGAAAGCGTAGATCCAACAAGATCTTTGAGGGTAAAAAAATCATTCAACAGGTTTTCATGCCTCTCGAATTCGATAAGACTTACGAGCAGTATGGGCGGAAGCATTGCCACCTTCGTGGTCACCGTGAAGGGCAATGTAGAGACGGAGATACTCAGTCAAGCTGTGATTGTTACCATAACCTAGGAGCTTTGCGTAATTACCTATGAAGTCAATTCTATTAACACCAGAGTGGGGTGAGGTGTTCCTTGTATTGCACTCACCAACGAGATCAAGGTTCTTGTCAAGTACCGGAATTTCAGCACCGGGCTTATACACATTTCTGTAAATCCTTGCAGCAAGAGCCGGAAGCTTGGCTATCAGCGTCAAGCAATCCTCTAGTGCATGTATCCAGTACTCAGATTTCTTCATTCCATTTTCATACGCCCCCTGAAATTGACTATCATGGTTTAGCGCAGACACGCAGATACCCAATTGCGTCATTGGATGCAAAGTTTGTGGGAGCCTAGAAAATCATGCCAATCAATCAAAGCGAAACGAGAAAAGTGGACAAGACAACGCACGCGTCAACAAGGTCTTCAACAAACTTGGGTAATTCACCCTTCTCTGCCAACTCGGCTGATAATTGACGAGTCTGTTCGGGAGAGGGTACTTGACCCGTGAGCAGGAGCCAGAGCATACTCTCTGCGATGATCTCTTTGCCGCCAGGAGCAGGCGGAAGGACCTTTTGGCAATCTGGGATGGAGAGACCATGGAAGCGGATACCCTGGTGATCATAGAAATGAGCATGGACCTGAGAAGCAGACGGTTCACAAGTACCTCGATGGGATCAAGGACAGATGCTTCCCAGAGCATTGACTTCAAGCCACGCATGCCACCAATGATGTTCTCAACCTGTGCGATACAATTAGGATCCTCATGCTTAAAAGAGGCACTAACCTTGACATTGCCTACAACAGTTCCGGAATGCTTGGCTTTCTGGAAAAATTCCAGTCAAGTTTAGTTGATTCGAGTGTATGAACCAACAACAGGACTTGCAAGGTCTTTCAATTGTTCCTGTTTAGCAGGGATAACTTCTTTCAAAGTCTCGCGAAGTGACTAGACCTGTATGAGCAGCAGTACAATGATGGGAGAGAACATAGATACCTTGGTTGATGCAAACCTCTTGAAAGACCTTGAAGAGGCTCCACGGGGAACAGCATTCCGAGCAGTAAACATGGTGCAGAAGACACTATCTCTTATTACATAATAAACCAATATGACCGAGTTCCCGCCAGCACATCCAAGAACACGTTGATGGTTCTTTAATCCACCATGGCCTCCATTCTGGTGCCCGTCGCATATGTCATCATCGTCTTTGGTGGCCTTCTCATATTCAGTTATTTCTATCGTCGGCATTTATCCAGTACGTCCACACCGCACCATCGTACGTATCGGCCACATAACCATAACTAATATTATCAGAACAAATATTCGAACCTTACTTTCCTTCCCATCCCGAGCGTAACGCCTACGTCACTCTCCTTCAAAAGACAGACCCTCCAGCATCCGATGCGTTGCTCAAGTCTGCCCTCGTCTCTCGTGCGATGACAGACGTCCAGCGTGTACTTAAAATCCGTGAAGACAAACCTGCACTCCAAAATCTCCTCCAAAAGGGTTCGATAGGCGATGAGCTATGGAATAGTCTCCTTGCAGCCGAAAAGGAGCTAGAAGCAGAAATCATGGAAGTCGTGGCCGAGGCAAACTCGTTTGTTGCAGGCTGGGGTCAGGTCATCTTCCAAACTGCAAATGAAATGCTGGCGAATGAGAAGATGCGAGCCGTGTTTGAACGGACATTGGAAAACTAAACATGAGATTGGTTCGTCCATTAATTGTCCGGAGATTGACTGACCTTAGATATCAATTTTCAGAACAAAAGTATGGCGTTAAGGCGAAATTCGACACTGTGCCCGTCGCCCTTCCTTCTAGCCAAACCTTGAATATCACACCTGTATCTACCACTCTCAAACCAGGTGTCAGTGCAGGCAACGGTCCCCAAGTCAACAGTGATGCGGAGCCCCCTACCTCCAAAACCGTATGTCAGTTCCTTGGTATCGTATCTCCCTATTTCTGACTGAGCACAAAGGGTAAGAAGAAGGGAAAAAATAAACATCAGTAGATGGCATCCTGGCCAATCCATATCTGTATATAGTCTACATTTAATATCATGACGTCTTTGGAGTTGCAGAGTATTATTGTGATCAAAACAAGGCAAGGTACAGTGATAGAAAGAATCGAAATAACATGAGATGCAAACTGACTGAGGTTCCGGTCCATAGAGTAGCTGATTCTTTATCCTCTGATGACGATTGCTTTTTCGCCTCCAGTTCTTGCTCGCCCTGATTTATCGACGTGATCCAAGCCCAGTACATCCTCAGGTGCAAATTGATGCTCATAGATAGTGTCATCTTGAAAGTTTAACATTCAGAAACCACAAATGTGAACTTTGACAAGCACATACCATCTTCGATATACGAAGGTTGCTTGAACGTCGATGCTTGGATTAGCGCGAATCGATATTTCGCAAATTCCTTGTCTGCCACCCCAATTCTTGCCTGTAGTCGCTTTTTTGTGTCAGCAAATCTCTCGCCCTAAAACACAAATTATCCCCGACCCTAACACTTTCAAGAGTCTGTAACATACCTGCTTGACGACAAATTTAAATGGAACACCATGCGTCCGTGTTACATCTTTAGAAAAGTGGAAAGCTCCAATGATTTTATCAGAGTCATCGGCCTCTAGCTCTTCTTTTGGCACCTCCTACACGTCCCTGTCAATAGGTTGACATGACCAGACCATTAAGTGACACACCTCAGCGAACAGATCAACGGGATCAGGGATGTTGCCAATCATTTCGCCTCCTGTGAACTCCCTTTGCATCTTGCCATCCTTGGAAATTTCGAATATCCGGATTCGATGACTACTGTTTGGTATCACCGTGACATGCTTCAATAGATGGTCAGTCAAATCGGTAATGGTGTTCGTTTTCGGCAAGAGAAACGGATATGTTCCCTCTTCCTTATTATGAATGCCCGTCCAGGTTACCTTTAGACTACGTTTAGTCTCCAGTTCGACAATACTAACGTCGAGTTTCTCGTAAAGTATGACTGTCGTAGTAGGGTTGATGTAGTTAGGTCCCATGATTTCGGAGATACTCTGATTTAGTGACCGCCTGAGTACCGACTTCGGTGACCCGTTACCAGCATGTGTCGTTGTGAAGCGCAATTTAATGGGGTCATGACGGAGCTGCTCTCCTGCTTTGTTTGACATCTAGACCGAATATTAGGCTTTGTTTGCGGAACATTTGACTAGTACTCGCGATGTCGTATGTATGCTTCTTACTGAGAATGAGACTGAATTCAGGATTCTCAATGTCGGCCTCCACCAGCTTGGGCTTGAACAGTATCAGAACGCGGTACTGCAGGAATTCGTAGTAAGGCAAAGGATTCGAGTAAAAGCCTTGCGTTTCGAGATCATGAATTCTGCAATCATTACGAGTGTGACCGGATAAATATAAATATATGCCTTGACACTTACTCGTCTTCCGCTAGGTCTACTTGGAAACAGATAATATCCCCATCCTGGATCTCACTTTGAGCAAAGGAAAGTTTTGGTTTCATCAACTCAATCATGCCGGGTTTAATTTCCTAGACAAATGAAGACACGGCTCGATATTCAAGATTGAGAGTTACAAACCTCGTAGAGTTTTAATGGTGTTTCCGGCCAGCGCATTCGTTCGTTGATGATAGGCACAAGGTCACCGACCTTGGCATTCTTCGAAACAAAAATCTTCCCAACGCCATAAAGCGTTTGCTTAGAAGTGTCAAAATGTTTCAAAAAAATCATGATAGACTGCGGAGGGGGATCGGGCTTCCCAGGCATTAATAGAAACAATTTTCTGACTTTGGAAAAACCAACCTTAACGGGATCGGGAATCACATCGAGATAAAGGCGAAGATCGGCTTGCCGCGCTGCCATAGTATTGCGAACCATATCAACAGCTTAGAAATATTGTGGTTACAAGAGGCTTTTGAGTTTTGGTGGATGAATGACATACTAAGAGTATCTTGGTTTTCAGGAATATGGCTATCAGGACGGACAGTCTTGTTCTGCCTATTGACCAATACCCATAGGCGAATATGATCTTCGGCATAGTCAAAATGCTCTGCCACTCGGCTCTTGAACGTACTATATGTCTCAGTTTTCAACACACGGAAACTGGGAAGGTCCGAAGCAGGCCAGTTCTTCTCATCGAAGGTAGCCAAATCAAACCCTTCATGCCGGCTAAACGTCTCATCAGTAATGACCTGTAAAAAATATCAGGATCATTTCGATGGTGTCTAGTGATGTTTGTACTTTGGCAGTCAGGAATAGATGTTGTTCCTCCCTTTCCCTTTTTTTGGCTTCCAATTGAATACGCTCCTCGTCAATGCGACGTTCTTGGGGGAGGATGTATTGGAATCAGCCAATATGATATGTGAGGAATAAACGCACTCAGATGAGCCGGAGTGTCTTCGTCGATGAAGGGTGGAAGGACCTCATTGAGAGCAGGTTCACGGATATAAACCAACATGTAAGCGTTTGTGAAACGTTTCATCGCACGGACTTGATTTCGTTGAAGAGCAAGGGGTAGTCCACTTAAAGGTTCGCCGCCATAGTTCTCTTCAAGGACTTCTTTGTCTGTTACAGGCGTTACTCGGTCATCATCGAATTTTAACCATCTGGAATTTCCATCAGGCTTGATCAGAGCAAAATAATGGCCACCATGAAGATCCCCCGAATGGACAAGGACACCATGTAACTTGTAGACCCAAGATTGAGAGCGATCGGCTGAGGAATCAAGAAATTCGGCAAGGTCTATCTCGAAGGGAAACTCATGACGATCGTTGATTTTGACCATTGCATCCCGCTGAAGATCATACTCAAATCGTTTGAGTTGCAGATGAAGCACTGGAGGGAATGATTGGAATATAATGCCTTTCTTGGCATCCTGAAGCCCATAGCCTTCTGCATGATATTTGTTCTCGCCATCAAGCGTCTCCACCGCCACGTAATCCTTGAAAGACTCATGTAGATTTTTCATCCCTTTGACGTTGAGTTGAATATCTAACCGAGTGATCAGAATATCAGAGCAAGCGATAAACATCATCCCACCATTGAATTCCTCTATCCTCGAAGATTCATAATCAACGTTGACGCACTTAATATAACTCTTCATCTTGCCTACAAAGAGCTTCGCAATGGCTCCTTCTGCCTTCGTATCCTGACGTAGATGAGCAGCATACGAATCATTGTCAATACCAAAGACGCGCCTTCATCTTGGATTCCAATTTATCCTGGAGTACTCGATTGAATTCCTGAACGTCATGCTGTAAAAAGGAGTCAAGAGACTTCCAACCAAACGACTTTGTAAGTTCCGTAGTCCCTGAACTCAGGTTAAGACATGAGTTGAGAAATTGAGGATGAACGTACCGACTGGCTGATCTGATGTTTGTAAGTGATAAAATACTCTCTGAAGAGCAAGAGGAACACTCTCTGTCGGACTATCTTCTTCTGTTGGGATCTGATATACAGCCTGGGGCACGTGAGGATAATGTAACTACGACAGAATGACATACTCACCCTGCGGAAATATCGAGTACAGTATAATGATTGAAGCAGCGAGTTCATGTAGCACGTAGCACCCTGATTTTTCAGACCAACGTAGCCCGTCTCTTTCTTTGAGTCATAACTGCGATTGCCTCAGTCAAGAGAGTGTAAGCTCAGTTTAAAGGCTCACTTTACAAAATTATGCCACAGCACACCAGTAGGATCCTCCAAAACCCGAACAAATACAGTGATATCTGCAGCTTCGTCCTCTATCGTTGGCCGAGGCTGTGCCTCAAAACAAGAGAGTAGTTTACGGAGTTCACTGAATCGTGTGAAGCCCCAATCACACTCCTCCGCAATAAAACGGTGATGGGCATCTGTAGATGATATGCATCAATGGCACAATTCTTATCAGAGAGCACTCACGGCTAACAGTGTAGATAGTTGGATCATTGGGATTTGAGATGACAAGAGCAAACTGGGCGCAAGCGTGCCAGCCTTCTGGCGACTTCTTGGGTTCGGCATAATCAAGGTAAACTGATACTGTGTCATTAGGAGGTGCATTGGAGTTCCCAAAGGGAAATAATAGTATGCGCCTATAATAACACGATAAGAGAATACACACTGAAGACGATGTACCGACCATTTGTGCCCGCCACACTCAAATTCGGGACTGGTAAGCTTCTTCTCCAGTTTCCTCCAGTTATTCAAATGCCAGGTATAAGCTGTGAAATCTTTCTGGTCGTATCCTAAGTCAGGCATATGCCTAGCCACGAAAGCCTCATCTGAGACCAAATACTCAGACCAGATAGAGAGGGGCGAGACGAGCAACACCTACGATCTGTAACCGGTGGAGTGTCTTCAAAAGTCCTTATAACATTTCCCTTCTCGTCCAAAACTTCCATGGTGTCGTTCTGGAAGTAACGATCAGTTCCACGCACGAGAGGGATGCACAGCTCGAAGAGACGGACCATTGTGCAACCACGCCAGCAAAGATTAGTTATACAAGTCGACCAGATGTAGAGATATGGTCTACTGAAGTGGACAACAGAATCTCTGTAATGAAATATGGACTTGTATGTGAAGCTGCTGCCTTGATACGACTTACGTAGAGGCCTTGTCCGGCGGGCCGGCATTTTCCGTCAACGGCAATCTCCGCCCGAATTTGTATATAGGCACCGCGAATGTACGACCAGGCAACTACAAAAACTACGTACTTTGGCCGAATTACTGTCTGCCCTGTTTCGCTAAGTGTCCCTCGATTACATATACCACACAATCCTTAAATTGTCTCGATAGGGAGTGTTGCTCCAGCAGCCTTACCGCTGTTCAACTGTCGTGTAGTGAGTCAAAATTGTGTAACATCAAACCGTTGATAGACGTACCAAGTCGACTTCGTTCTGAAGCTGGCCTGGTGTGTGCATCATTCGTGGTGCCTATATCCTGTCAGCAACGATGTATGCCTTGTGCTACTACCACCATCGTTGTAGATGTAGTAGCTGGCATACACACTTAGTTACTTGTAATTAATGCACGTTTTAATTGGCGCTGTGGTTGTTATGATGTCCTAGTCCCCCAACGATTCATCCCAAATATGGAAGCGCCTGCAATCCCACCTTCACCTCATGTCAAAGGTGTCATTTCATGACCCTCTCGTTTTGTGGTTGCAGTGCCCCACTTATATTGACACGCAACACGGGCGGGATTCATTCTTCCTGTTCCATATCTATCTGAAGCCTCTGTATGAAGAGTTTCTTCCAGCGCTTCCATGATAGCCAGCCAGGCACTTCGAAATCTAGGGCTAAAGATGTCGTTTACAAGCAGCGAATTCCCTCTTTCCAAATGGACAGAGATCATTCACAGCTTGGCAATAGTGTTGAGCATGAGACCGACACCCACTCGAAGAAACGCGCGCCCAAGAGCGTTGGAGTCCAGGTTCCCAGTTCTGGTGTCCTTAGTCACGTCTCTCAATTCTCAGTTTCTTCAACTAGCGGTGTTACACTGCCGCCTCTCCCCTTGCCCCAGAGCCGCCCTCTATCTAAGGCTCCCAACCTGAAGCCTTTGAATGATTCTAGAGAGAAAGCTGGGTCTTCTTCAAAATGCAACGAAGTAATAGATCTTTCCGGCAATGAGAACAATGTTTCTCGCACTAAATCTGAAAGACCGGGTCGTTCACGGCAAACGTTTACAGCCCCTGTATCCCAAAAAAATGCAACAAGTGCACAGATGGGAACAGAGAATAGGAGGAATAAAGAGCGTCTCACACAGGTTGATGAAATTGATAGTCGCGGAATTTGGCCACTTCGAAGATATGATAACCTCGATAGCAAAGAAAAAAGATTGCGCAAGGTTGGGCCTGACCAAGAACTCAACACTGATAAACTTCAGTGGGTTCAAAGCAAAGACGAAGAACGTAGAGATCATTATCAAGGGGAAATTCTAGGAACGGTTCGAGGAAGGTTGGTAAAGGGTGTACAACGGTGGGAACACCAGGACGGGGAGAGGGAGGAGAGCAAAGAAAAGGATAAACAGAATAATGGGACAAGGGAGAAGAAGAAGGATAAAGATGAAGATCGAAATGAGCAGAAGGAAAAAGAGAGGGTCAGAGAGAGGGAGAGAGAAAGAAATTTCGAGAGGGAGGGGGAGCGTAATAAGGAAAAAGAGAAACGGCTGAGGGAGAAAATGCCAAGGGATATGAAAGCTGAGCAATTACTTCCGCTACGAGAACAGGCGTACAGAGAGGCGAAAGAGCAACAAGAAAAGGAACGGCGAGGAGACGAGTCAGGGAATCAAGAACGAAGAGAGAGAAAGGCAAGGGAGGCAAGGGAACGGCAAACTGAGAGAGATCGTCGAGAGCAACTCGAGCTACAGCGAAAAGAGAGGGAACATCGATCAGCAGCGGAGCAACGAAAAAGAGAACGCCAGCAGCAGGAAATATGGGAACGTGAGCAAGACGAGCGTGAACGCAAGGAACGCGAACGTCTAAACAGGGTTCGACGTAGAGAGGAACGTCGGCGCAAGGAAGTATGTCAACAAGAGTCTGACAATAAGAAGGAAGATCTATTCAAGCCGGAATGTGAAAGACAGGACCAGAGGAGCAGTAAACAAGAAAGAGGGGAAGAAGAAAGTGAGAGAAAATGCGGGGATAGAGAACGTCATTGGCGCGGTGGAAGACATCGCAAAATTTCTGAAGCTGCCTTGACAAACACCGGGACAAACGATAAAGGCACCACTCACCCAAGCCAAAGGTTTGGCGACTCTGAAAGAGAAATAACCAAAACTGAGAGGCGACGTCTGTCGCCTTCAGCAACTCAAATCAACACGCCATTCGAATCAGAGGAGCGTATTGCTTCATATGGCGGGGCTGGGTGTTCTGCCAAAGTCACTATTAAAAGCCGAAAATCAGAGTCGCATGATCCTCCCAGACGTACTGATACCTCTATACATTGTCACGAAGATCTACAACAGTTGTCTCGAGAGGACTGGTATCCCTCTGAGGTAGGTGCATGTCGAAAGGATCGCCCCAGTTGCATTGACGGTAAAATCTTCCAGCAGAATGTAACCGGTCAGTTGCACAAGGATCTGCACGGGCAAGGCGCAAATCCCTCACGGCCAAGACTACCATCTATTCAAGAAATTCGCTCGTCACCTTCTGCACATACTCAGCTCCTTGTGGTACCTATTGATAACCCTGCTTTCGCTACTTCTACTCGGCCGGTGGAGGATTCTGTACCACCGACGCATAAGACTCGCGTGGCTTCTAGTGATGTTCGCACTTCAACTCTTGAAGACTCTAGTCATATCAATCGCCTACTCGAGGAAGGTCCACGAAAAATTCGGACTTCTGTACCAGACGTACAATCATTAAACCAGCAATCAAACACAGATGCAATTAATCCACTTGAAACAACCCGGCCTTCAAATCTTACATCCATAGAACACCAACTACAGGCCAATCAACCTGCAATTTCCAACTCCAACGTTTTGATTGCTGCCATTGAGCGCCCACACGATAATTTATTCCCTTCAACGGTTACTCAGTCACTGCCTTCTCATGTTCTTCCTAATAACATGCAAGATACCATCTCATCAAAAGATACCCCCATATCTGAGCCATCAGAGCCAACTGAAGTTCACGCCCGGTTACCAGTTGGATCATCTGAAGTCGTGACTCATTTTGCACAAGAACTTCTTGAAAACCCTTCTTCTGTTCTCCAACATCCCTCACTCAATCCTCCCATCAGCCAAAATTTAATGTCAGGCCAAAGTCAAAAGCACCATCTCGGTGCTCCTATTATAGATTCCACTAGATCACACGTCCAGAATTCCTCTCTCAGCCAACACAACCTATATGATACTCCATTGCCTCAAAGCTCCATCACTAATTCCACTCCACCCACAGATCCCCCAGCCGAGGAACAGATGATAGTATGTGTTCTGTAGATAATGCAATCCGAGCTTCTACTTACCCTGCGAAATATTCAGACTTCGAAACAGGAAATAGGTCCTCGGGAGAGTCGCCAGAAAGAAGTGTACGCTCAGCAACTATCACAGAGTCAGCCCTTAAATCCTCTGAGTCCTGTAGCTGTGCCTTTGTGCTCTATCATTGCGGACAAACAATCAAGTATTGAACCTTCCAAAAACGAGGTAGATCAATATACGAACTTTTCATATTTGGGCTCATACTGTTGTATAGAGCCGTCAAAATCTTATGACATCTCTGATTAGCACAAAACCAACACAACCACCTTGTCTTTCTCCATCTCACATATCCAGTAAAATTGACGATGGGACTCCTGGATGCAATGACAAAACCCTTCCACATCATAGCAACAAGGACTCAACACAAATGTATGCTGATCGGATTCCGTTGCAAGAAATTGCACCATCGCTGTCTCGCCAACAAACGAGTGATAAATTTGACCGCCAGGAGAATCCAATCCATACGCCCATATCACCTGATCAGACTCAACCTGGAAGAATACAGCCATCAGAGACTCTTGGGGCCAGACGCCACCACCAACGAAATCACGTCTTGGCACGCGCTGCTCCACCAATGGAGAACCTTCCCCTACGTCACCGACGTTACCACAGTGACACAGAAACTGGATATCAAGGGAATAATCCATTTCCTCGATCACCTTTTGCCGAGAGCTCTCATTTTTTAGACCCTCACTTGACTAGGCCAGGTAGATCAAAGCACAAGCCAAATACAAAGGAAACTGATTTGGAGAGCCCTGGGATAGACGTGAGAGAGGATAACATTGCAATCCGTATACCAGTACCTGGTATGCTTGAGCCTGCCACAGCAACTTATGGGAAACAGTCGGCAACAGTCCCTCTGCCA
Organism: Leucocoprinus sp. KB1807203; assembly: GCA_019327925.1. Lineage (NCBI taxonomy): Eukaryota > Fungi > Basidiomycota > Agaricomycetes > Agaricales > Agaricaceae > Leucocoprinus > Leucocoprinus sp. KB1807203. The sequence goes on along the minus strand of JAHTMQ010000004.1, from coordinate 76,490 downwards.
GACAAACCCATTGCATTTCAGGAGACATCGGAGCATGGGTCCCATAAGCGCAAACATGATGCACGCGGTCTGCCCGTTCTTGTTTCACATAATAAGCAACTAGAAGGAACAGCCCGCCATGGAGGACAAATAGCGATGACTGGAACCAGTATTCTTAGAAGTAAGATCCAATCAGATGTTCCTTCATCGCCAGTGAGGGTCGTCGTTTCCCCTCCTTTTTACCCTAAGTCCTTGGCAGCTCCTGAAGTGGTTCCACTGAATACGACTGTTGGCATCAGATCCCCTGTTTCTGGCGCATTCCTGTTACAATCAAGGGATGTCCCCGATACCTCATCAAGACAGGGTCAATCCAGTATGACGCAACCTCAGGCTACCCATATTAGCAATACCCAATTCGATAATGATACGGTTGTCCGCAAGGATAATACAAGAAATTCTGCTCGAGAATCCGGCGTTGTCCATCCAGCACAGTCTCGCCCGCGCAAGCAGAGTTCGCCTCAGGTGCGACCGAGGGATGATCAGCCTAAATTATCGTCCTCCAAAGGCGGGAATACAGATGACGACCAAACTTTCAGGCCCAGACAAGCTCACGGAGATAGCCGCGGCACTGTCAGTTGTGCAGATGTTCGTTACACTCAAAGGACAGAGATTACTGGAACTGAAGACACAACAGATCATCAACTGGACCTTTGCTCTTCAACATACTTGCAACTTCCGTCGACCGATGACAAAAACCGAAATAAATGTGATTCAGGCAACTATCCCTCCCATCCCACTCCTCCTCCCAATCCAGCCACTGTTTCTCCTCAACGCACGAACACTCTTGAGGCAGAATTCGATGCAGAGAGTCAAAAAGATTCGACACAAATCAAGAACTCTAGGCTAGCCGAGCTTCTATCTCTTCCAAAACCAAGCGATATTCCTCTTCATTCTTATCCCTCAGGTGCTCGCAGACATCTGGTTTATAATTCACCCAGTTTGGTTCATGGACACTCTGGCAACGAGGAAAGTTCACGGCCTCGAGGTACATCGGGCCGCGAGGAATATGCATCGAGGCATGGACAGACAGAAGATCCTAGTCCCTTTGGAGACACTCATTCCTTTCCATCCAACCCGCAACCAGATCTATCAATTAAGGAGAGTGGCGATTCACGGTCCTCTCCTGATGCTTCACATATCGCCCCGAGCTCTCGTGCAAGAGATTTTGTCGCCGACAATCACACTTTTCAGTCCGGGTCAGTACCTCCTAGAGAAATGTCTCGTTCTGTATCAACCGGCTACCCACACCGACAATCTTCCGCTCGCGATAGACAAGACATGATATCAGATACAGAAAAGGTATTGTTGCCCAAATATAACTATGATGCCGAATTACGGACTGGCGAGAGAAGTAAATCATCACATGTAGCAGTTCCAGCATCCATTCAGATTTCCAATCTGCAGACTGGAAAGAAAATATCTCAGAAAGATATTGGACGTAAAAATGCGGAGGAACCTTCTCAGCCTGTAGCCTCAACACATATTCGCACTCGATCTGACCCTCATATTACGCCAAACATCACGGTCTTACGATCTCGCCATGCATATAATGAATCGTGCAATGCAACTTCTACACAACCTCAAACTTTACCAGCATCAGCTATCTCGTCCTCTGAACCCACGATACCTTTTCTAAGCCAGTTATCAGACCAACCTCAGAATTCCCATCCCTATTCTTCCAATCTACAATCACCCACCGTAAGAGAGGAAGCACCGGTCCTGCCACCATCCACGGAGATATCCTCCATGAGATCTACCCTTTCGAGGAAGAATCACATCACGCCCTTATTCCCTGATGCCAGTTTATCAAATCCCCAATCCTCTCAAACGTATGAGATTTGGCTACCTTCCGCTTCTTCCCGGCATAACGAAGTTCCATCCCGAAGCACTCCAATTTCAGGGTTTCGTAGAGATCTAGAGCGGCCAAGAGATCGTTCGGGACAGATCGCTCAATGTCAGCCTTACCAGCCATACACAATGGATCCTCTATTGGCCAATGCTTACCATTACATCAAGACCAGAAAGATACGCACAATGTCAACAGCGTCGTTGGAAGCACAAGACGGAGCTGCAGTAAGTGGTTGAGAGACATCTCAACAATATGGCTGATTAAAAGCCCCTACTCCAGTCTACTGTCGTAGGCTCACCGACGACATCGATTTTGAGCCAGACTCCGATTAATATACCACCCGAACAAGACCCCATACTCGCTGCTCGCAAATGGACAGAGGCTGGTGCTATTTGCCCTGGTCAGAGGATACGGCGACCGGGCCTTGTTTGGGAACTTCCAGAGGACCCACCTCCTATCTACCAGCAGGAGCATCGCAGGCCAGAGCCCCGTTCACGTCGATCCCGAACACGAGAAACTGGCGATACTGACTAAACTTTCAACTGTTCAACCTTCGTTTTTCCTTGCTTTAGGTTACATGATTGCTTTGATATCTAGATCGCATCCACTTATTCTATTTCGGCTACTTGATTGTAATTATATAGATGGCGGGACAAACAACTGTCAATGGTGTCAGCGTACCCGGGTAGATGAAGATGCATAGAACTTCAATCAAACGATTATCTGCAAGTAGTTTGATCCCGTGCCTGTGACAGGACGCGCTGGTGATCAAAGAATTATTAGCCAAATCACCCCTATATCCTTTCTCAAAGGACGACATGTACAAAGGTGGTCAACGTCAAACTATATCTGAAAGCAAAGACTCCTTTCAGGTCGACAATGGTGGTCTCCTCAACTATCCCACTGCTCTAAATTTGTGGGTAGAAAGCAGCTTTTATCTCGTATTCTGCAATTAACACTAAAATCTCGTAAAGCTACGATAAGCCACCGTTATTTGACGTGACAGTGGATGAATTTGAGACTACAGCAATAGAAAGGCTTCGAGTTCTTGCAGAGATCGAGTCATCCCTCGCTCGAAATCGTTCCTGGGATGAGCTCAAGAACATAACGCACCAACAATACATGAAATATGTTCCTCTCCACACAAATAATAGTAAATCTGACGCCGCAGAAGAGAGACGGAGGGATCATCTCGGTCATTTTGTGCTCAGACTCGCATTTTGTCGATCGTAAGTGACCTATATCTGGACCTATATTTGAACCAGTCGTTCATCCAATTTTACCGTCATACAGCGAAGATCTTCGTCGAAGATTCGTCAAGGCCGAATCTGTATTGTTTCGGGTACGGTATGAGTTTACGAGCAGTCTTGATCGAGACCAATTCCTCTCTGGTCGCAACTTCAGCCGGATCCCTGTAGGAACATTTATTAGTGTTGGCCACAACTAACCACATCCCCAGGTTTCAGGCGAGGAGAAAGCTCATTACAATGAGGAACTCTTATCTATGTATCATATATCCAAAAATGACCGACTAGACGCATTCGAGAAGGAGAATTTCTATAAGGTACGAAATACATCCAGCCAGTTGACTCGGTCTCTTCCTAAGGACACCCAAGGTTCTTATGACTTTTGTAGGTCAAATGGATGAGAGTTCCGGATTTGGTGGCGAAGCGGGGAGTTTTTCTCAAGGGTGGATGGGCATATGTGCCAAGCAGAGAGCAGTCGAGTATTGTTTTCCGAGAGTTCGGAAAGGAATTGGAAAAGGCCCTGGAAGTGTGTCGAGTCTGTTCTTTTACAGGGAAAAGTGCTTATAATTTTACTTTGCATAGACTACGGCGCGCTTGATGCCTCGCCTAGATGAGGACAGTCGTTTGATTCCTATTCTTGAGAATCTATCCCAAGGCTTCATTGCTGGTATTTCAACTGAATGGTCAAATACTACAGGACAAGGCAGTGCGAGTGAGATAAAGGCCGAGATGGTTGATAATCTTGCGAGGAAACACTTCCCCATGTGTATGCGGAGCTTGCATGAGAACCTCAGGCGGGATCATCATCTCAAGCACTTTGGCCGTCTACAATACGGCTTATTCCTGAAGGCACGCCTTTCTAATCGAATAGCTTGAGTAAAACTGATCGCCTTTAGGTTCTTGGCCTGTCGATTGAAGAAGCCATTACATTTTGGAGAAAATCCTTCAGTAAATTAACTGATGACAAGTTCAATAAAGAATATCGATATAATATCCGACATTCGTTTGGACTAGAAGGCAAGCGGGCTAATTATCCAGCGAAAAAGTGAGCTTAGCTTCCTTCATCTCTGATTTTACTGAATTCTAATACCAGCTGCCTTCAAATCCTGACATCCGGACCCTCAGAAACCGGATGTCCGTACCGGCAGTTACCACCAGAGAATCTTCAGACAGCGCTGTTGTCTATGTATTCTCAGCAAGGTCTCAAATCTTCAGATCTTCCGGAAATTATGGCAACTGTAAAGACAGGACACTATCACGTTGCGTGTACACGGGTCTTCGAGCTGACACATATATCTTGTGGCATCACCAAGGGCGAGGGGATTGGTGGGGGTGAAAGTGTGACCCACCCTAACCAGTACGCTGCTCGGAGCATGGAATTGTGGAAAGGCAAAGCTGGGGAAGAAAAGATGACGGAATAGGTTTTTGATGTCACATTGTACCATATCGTCGTGCGCAACCAGATATACACGTGATTATACAGTGACGCTCGATGAAACTCTCGTCTGCCGTCACCTAGACAATAATTCAGACTCACAACCTACGACCTCTTACGACTCAATACTCTAACGGGCTTCGTCATGTCGCGTGAACACGCATTAAAACAGTACAAAGATACTGAAGGCCATTTTTCCCTCGTCAGGTAGGTCATTTCACAGATACAAATCATGTTGAAGCTGTCATAATCCAAGTAGAAATTTCCGACTTGCGGATCTCGTCACTATCATGAATGGGGTTTGTGGCTCCTTCTCAATTTTTTCGTCGGCGCGCTACCTCCTGACAAACGACATCGACCATATGTGGACGGCTCTCGCATTCCCCCTCGCCGGTCTCATGTTTGATTTTTTCGACGGCAAAATAGCACGTTGGAGAAAATCTAGCAGCATGCTTGGACAAGAGCTCGACAGTCTCGCTGATCTAGTCGGTTTAGCATTTTTTCTGCAGTTGAAAAATGTTTCATCCGTTCACAGATCTCGTTCGGAGTAGCACCTGCTCTCCTTGCCTTTGCTGTGGGCTTACGAACGTATCTGGATACAGTAGTTTTGACAGGTTTCATTTGCTGTGGTCTTGCCCGCTTGGCACGTTTCAACGCAACCGTTGCCCTTGTGCCAAAGGATAAAGCTGGTAAAGCGAAGTATTTCGAGGGACTACCCATTCCTTCATCTCTTGCTCTTGTTGGAATTCTGTCATACTGGACCAAACAGGGATGGATCGCTGGACAACAGGGAGTTCCTTATGGAACAGTTACGTTATGGGGTCAGCCTGGTGGTCGGGGAGAGTTGCACTGGGTCAGTGTGTTCTTTGGGTGCTGGGCTGCTGCTATGGTCAGCAAAACATTGCGGTTGCCAAAGCTGTAGAAATTTTTTGCTTTTTGAGCTTGTCGTATGCTGCAGTGGTGACCATGGCCTAATAGGTCGACAGCGTAGCAGAACGTATAGGACAACTTTTCGCACCTACAGGAGCTATCACTTCACCGCAGTATCTTGTTGAAATGTCCTTATGTTGGTAGTATTTGTGCTTGAATTAGTACGAACATGAAGATCCCTCCAACATATGTAAATTGGAAACAATCTTTCCCATGAATCTACTTATGTAATGTGTGCGCCCGTTAATCATGTTTTGCGGAGGTGTCTACTCCTTCGTATCTAATGGTCCAACAGGCAGATGTGAACAGACTGTTTCTTCAATCTATGCTCTCGAGAGGTCCAGTCCCAGAGAAATTGGCTCAGACTATATGGAAGAAGTGTGCTGAGGCCGTGAACGGTTAGGAACTCACCCGAGCCTTCATCTTGCTCTTCCTCATTTAGCCTCAGCCATTAGCGAAGATGGTCAAATACCATTTCGAGAAGATGGATGGCATAATTTTGTCAATGTCATAAACGTCTCCCTTGACAAGCTGGAGCTCCACTTTCGTGCTTTCGAGGACCAAAGAACAGGACAAAAAATATATTCCATTGTCGGTTCTTCATTTCTCCTGATTTAAAGCTTATGACCAACCCTACAGGTTAACCTGAAAGGCGACGCCGTTGCACAAATGGCGACAGAATACACGCCTGCAGAGATAGCATATTTTAAAGCCCTCGTACGTGAGACATCTTGCTGTCCACGCTTTTCTGATCATAATGGATCAGGTTGAACAAATCATGCTTGCTCCGCGATATAAATATTCCGTTTCTTCCCTCGTTGCCATGAGAGAAGTCAGTATGATTCAGCCAAAAATTAATATAACGAAAAGCCAAGCGGAGGTTGTACTATCAACTTTCGTCGCTAGAGGATGGCTTGTCAAAAGCAAGCAAGTACACTCAGTCATTCTGGTGAGGGCCTAGTCTGAACTGAGCAAAATAGGAGCGGACGCTATTCATTGTCGCCGCGCTCACTACTCGAACTCAGACCCTATTTGCAATCCAATTATCCTGAACGTGTCCTCCAATGCTCCCTATGCGGAGAGGTGTGTAGTACTCAATCCTCTTTCTATCACTAGTCTGATCTGAAGAATCAGATTCTTACAATTGGTGTGGCTTGTGCACATGAAGGCTGCAGATGCAAGATGCACCCATCCTGCTTCAAAAAATATGCCAGAATACGTAAGAATGGCACTCTCTTGTGTAAGGTCTGCGAACAAGACTGGCCTCGAGAAATCAATAGTGATGAGTTCATCGCTATTGGAGAAAGGGCAGTGAGAAAAAATGAACAAGAACAACGTATCCACTTGGGTGGTGCAAACGATGGAGAAGATGAAGATCAGGATCACCATGAAGAGGATCAGGACTCCAAGATAGACTCTCAATCTCAATCTCAGTCCCCAAATGTCAAGGTGCAAAACAACTCAAAACGGACAAAGTCAGAGATTGCTGGGAAGAATGGACGCAATATGAGACGTGGTTGATTGTCCTACGTATGTTAATCCTTGAAGTTTGTGAACCTTGAATTATACATACCCCAACCCGTCTTAATGATGGTTCTGCTTGAAAACTCTCCTTTATGGTTGTAGACCGAGTATATTCACAAACAAATATTACAAACAGTGGATTCGATGGATTGGACATCTCGGCATACCGTTTAATCAAGTTCACACTCCATTGTTAATCTAACCCCTCCGAAGTCTTTGACCTAGAAGAGGTAAAAGAAACCATCTTTCCCTCATCCTTTTCACTACTCCTTGGGTCTTCTATAAAACCAAATTGCCCACGCCCCCATACCTTACGTTTGCGACTCCGTCCCCCTTCACCGAACTCTTCATTCCATTTCCGCAACTCTGCCAGACTTCCTAGAGACTCCGAAGATGATGGTGTAATTTCCTTCAAAGCCTTCTGAAAGTGCCGGAGAGATATAATCCTAAGTTGTTGGGAAGGGTCTGGAACACTTGGTTTTGACTTAGTCTGGACTTGAGTGTCCAAGCTCTCCGCAGCCGAAACGGTATCTAAAGGTATCTCTGATTTTGAGGACAATAAAAGGGTATCAGCGGATGATTTGGAGTGGCTTTCGGCTTTGTTCGCGTCAGCCGTTACATCAACTGGAGTTCCAGGCTTAGTTTTCAACGCATGATCTGAGTTAAGGATCGGTTTCCAAGGGAGCTGAAGATTCTCTTTCACAGCATCCAGTGCAGCAGAGACACATAGATCTGAGACAGTATGTGGGCATTAATCACTTAAATGTGTACATGCATGTAGACTTACGCTTAAGGTCAGACCCAGAGAAACCCTCAGTCTGTTTGGCTAATTGACGAATATCCATATCTGCGTCCAGCTTCTCTTCACGGAGAAGAATTTTGAGGATCTCTGAGCACACAGGCATGGTTCACGTTAACTTTACTGACTGGATGAGAAAAATTGAATGGTATACATACCTCCTCGTTCTAGTTCCCCCGGCAGATCAACCAACAACCGCCGCGGTAATCGTCGGAGGACGGCATCATCAAGATCAAATGGCCTATTAGTAGCACCAATAACAATCACATTATCATCTCTTAATGACTTCAGACCATCCATCTCTTGCATGAACTCGGTAATGACACCACGGTGAGCAAATGCACCGCCGCTCTCCCGCGTAGCCACTCGTGCGCCAAAAAGAGCGTCGAGTTCATCAAGGAAGATCACACATGGCGAAAGCTTGCGCGCCAGAGAGAATACTGCACGAACGAGTTTCTCCCCCTCACCTATATACTAGGTATATTTCTGAGTAAGATGAAATCATTGAAAGCAGATGACACACGGACCATATCCATGACATCAGAAGGAGATACCGCCAGCATGTGACAGCCAGCTTCCTTTGCTAGAGCTCGTACGACAAGTGTTTTCCCTGTACCTGGAGGACCGAATAACAAACAGCCTGTCATACTATGTTCCTTGAGTATTCCTTGTTTGAAAGCTTGCGGGTGCAACATAGGTAGCGAGACAAGCGTTCGCACAGAGTCAATAGTGTGCGCAGGAAGATGGACTTGGCTGAACGATGTTGGCATTGTCGCTTCAGAAAAAACAAAGAGATAAGGAGCCTGGCGGGTAACCAATGGAGAGGGACGTGCCTGGATTGACGATGCATGATAACAAGCGTTCTTCGTGACCATCTATGTCATTCCTGAGCTGCTCAACGACTTCGTCGACATTCTTAGGAGAGTCTTCAACCTCCTCTTGGTCCTCCTCGCGAGTACCACACAAAAGTGAAGCCTCCTTAGACCACTGTTTTCGTACGTCAAGGCTTCTCATATGGGAAGCCCAAGCATTCTCCACATAAGGCCAAGGAACAACAGTAGGCTCCAACGAATTGTTGTTTGAAACACTAGCATGAACATTGTTGGACATTATGTTCCCAACAGCCCGATCGGCTATACGTCGCACATCCAACCATAACTCGACCTTGTTTCCCCATTCCTCCCACATTCGCTTATGATTTGTCCGTGACAGATGAGGACTCTCTTCCGTAGCAGGCCGAGCAGCTTCAGCTTCAGAAGATACTGTAGATATAGAACCTTCCTCCACCTGCCCTCCAATGGCACCAATGCCCATTCTCATCGTCAATTCATTTATCTCCCTTCTCCTAGCAACACGATTCGATTTCTCATGCGTAGGCGAACGCGATGTTGGGACGAGCACTGAGGAACGGAAGAATGATGACTTGTCGTGAGGGGAGTTTTTACCTGCCTGAGAAGTGGATAGCTGGTGTCCGAACATTGATGGCAAACCTTGAGGAGATGCGCGAATCAAAATTAAGTCCGGTTTAGATGTCTTGCCCTCTTCCTCAGCATCAGACCCCATAAAAAGGGGGGAGAACTCGGACTGTAAGCCTGCATCACCCTTTTCCCATTTTTTAAGTTTTTCTCGTAGACGCTTCTCTCTGGCCTTTTCTGCAGCTTCATCCTCACCCCAATCCGCCTTTGGTAGCTTCGTCGATGGGAGAGAAATCTGGGTCGCAATACGACTTATTAAAGCCAAACCATCAGATGCTGAACTAGGGGATGAAGGGGGTAGAAGGGATGGCGTCATTCCAAAAATAATTGTCATGGGACAAGCTACGGTAGACGATGGCTTTGAGACGGGTCCTCTCCGCCGTGCACGGACTGCAGATAGGAGAGGTGTATACCAAGTATCAGAGGAAGCAGCAAGAGTTGGAAAATCACGAATGTAGACGAAGCGTGGTCGGTTAGCTCGACCTTTCAAAGAGAGTTCGTCTTTTTGCGAAGGCGTATTAACCAGTGCATCAAAAAATACTTTGATTTTGCTCGTAGACGAGGACGTCCGTCTAGACGACGATGGTAAGAGGCTGCGACTTGAAACACTAGGTTCCAGGAAAGTCAGTGTCATCTGTTGAGGAGGCATCTGTAGACCAAGACCCTCCTCGTCATCGAAATCATCTCTCTTGGGAAAGCGCCCATCGGAAGAAGAGAAATGCAATGGATTGCGTGTCAACTGAAATGAATTTGCAGCTTGAGCATGACAGTTAGGCTCTGACATACAGGAGTAGATGATGCAATCAATATACCTTTGCCAAATCGGCCCCACTCTCCTGCTGCTAGGTGGACCGTATCTAACACTAACACTTCTGCCCCCGTTCTCCGGGCCAGCTCGCGTACAGTCGCATCAATAATGTAGTCTCCACCCTCGATAGGGCAATACAAACCAAGTGTAGGTTCGACTGGAGGTCCCGAAGTCGAGGCATAGGTAGCCCGATGCTGTGTTTGAGGATGGAGAGTGATATGTAAGTTGTGCAATGCCTCCTCGAGCACTTCCGGAGGGGGTAACTCAGATGGATTGAGATCAGAGTCCCCGTCAGCTGGACTCCAGAGTATGTCCAGATCCTCTGGAATCTCCACTGACTCAGTGTCCTTGGAAGCAGGTAGGGTTATTCTGGTGGACCTCCGTGTGCGTGGCTTGTCCAAGTCTTCTCCTGGCGTTTCATGCTTATCCGGGGGCTCCGTCACGGATTCAGGATTTTGCAGCGAAGGCGCTACAGGTTCGGATGGTGGCGACGATAGCCAGCGCCTCCCGACACCACCATTCAAGTTTAGGGAGAAATAAGAGCTAAGTACTGGATTCCTTGCTGAAGATGGCCTGAAAAGAGACCGCGACCCGCGCAGGATGAATGACGACGACATGTGAGCAGATCAGATTTCACCCTCGTCGGCGCTTTACAAAAATAACAAAAATAACATCACGTGCAACTCCCATGAATGTTCATCACCAGCAAATGCATTACAATTGAGTAATTATACGAGTATATACTGCCTCAGAAAGAGTGTTCCAAAAAACCCTGCCTCATTCCTGTTTTTTCCCTGCACGTTCAGCCACACGTTCGGCCAAATCCACCCCAACAAGGATTTTTGAGGCTTTCCACAGCTGAACCATGTTGATGACATTCTTCAAAGCGAATATTGGAAAAGTCCACAGTGCCGTTAATTGTGGCCAGGTCAACGCCTGGAAATAATGGCTGGTGAAGCCAATGGGAGTCGAAACCCACTTGATCAAATACAAGGAGACGAAAAACAGCTCGTTCCCTGCGCACACAAAAAAGAGGGTGCGCTATAAAGGGTTTTTATTGATAAAACAGGACAACCTTGAAGTGCAGAACTCACCGAATCGTTGTAGTAATACCACAATATTCTACTAACCTCACTCGTGACCAACTTATGGTTCCGAGATCCCGTCACTAAAGAACTATCCGGGGATAAAGTCAGTCTGAATGCATCTAGACCACGACAACGGACCTATACATATGCATGTAGTGACTGCTGAAGTCGAGAGCAATCAAGAATTGAAAGAAGATCGCCCATTGCGGATAGGCGGACGAAAGGTAACAGAGCAAGCAAGAGGTTGTACATCTACCAACTCATCAGCATCTCTCGTATTACCAAGAAGACACATACCTGTCAGTAACCATGTCCAGGACTGCACCAAACTTTGACGCTTGTCCAAGTGCCCGGGCCGCCTGGCCATCCACAGCATCTAAAAGACATGATACACCATATAGCAGGGTGCAGTATTTTGGATGATAACTCATAAAATGGAGCGAAAGCCCCGCCAATATGATACGTGTATATCCTAACAAACCAAGAGTGAGTGGAACACAATGCAAGCTGAGTGTTTTCTACCTATGAGGTTGGGTACGAAGAGAAAAACATTCTCTGAGTATGTTTGTGCAGTCGCGAGGTCGACAGCCTTTTTGGCATCGACTACTTCAATAGAGCCCCCTCTTCGGCGATTTCTAGATGTTTGCTCTGGCATGGTGTGGCGAGACAAGAGGCGAACGGACCGGAGGAAAGACCAATTTTATACAAACACAAACCTGGCAGAATTTATATGCAAAATGATCACAAACGTCACCACTCCTATCGCAACTGCGCTTCAACCCTTTGGTCTCGCAGCAGACTGAAACTGATGTAGAATCCAGCTCAGGGTACATTCTGAGGGAGATATGACATAAAAAAAAGGATATATTCGTGACAGCTTATGCTAGATTTTATATGATAAGATTAAATTTAGCACATCGAAATGAAAAAAATAATAACGATAACTTAAGCCTGCTCTGCAAACATCAACGGTGTCGCGTCCCGAAAACCACTCCAAGCACAATGGCCAGTGCGGCCAGACAAATAAGGATGATGATGAAACATATCCATCGCATCTTACGGGCCCTCCTCGCTGCGCGTTGACTAATCAGTATGACAATATGGAATAAGACGGCAAGACCGAATTACCATGGACCACTGCCTCTTCTTCATGCTTCAACCTGGTACCTAGCAGTCAACGATTGGAACAAATCATACATGACAAGGAACACACCCTTTCATAACATCACCCTCGGCCTCTATGGCAGTGTCTTGTATTCGATTGATGATGGGCTCATGCTGTTCGACCAGCGTTCCCATCTGAAAATAGAGCATGAGAAGATCACAAGAGAAGGGTGGAGTCACATACATCGATGAACAGCTGGGCTAGCTCGACGAGAGTGTTTTCCATTTGCTTGAGATCTTGCTGCCGCTGTTGGACTTCCCGATATGCATTCCGTGATTCAGCATATCGCGTTGAGCTTGTCAACTAGAGTAGCAGAGTGAACGAACAATTCCACGAGCCAGCGCCCTACACGCACTGCCTGGGCAAAGATCTGCTGGCCACTGCCCTCTACTATCAAGTTTACTTCTTCGGGAGAAGCATCGGGATTGACTTGGATCACGGTAAGCACAAGGTGAAGCTCTAACTTGAGAACTAGTCATACCTACTCTGACCTGTCTCTCTGCCCGTTGTCGAATTTTTATACGACCCTCTTGCTCGACGCGCTGGTAATTTTGAATTGCTTCCAAAAATTTATTCCGTAAAAGTCCCAGCTTTATCCCCGATAAGTATTGATATTACCTTTCAGGCACACAGAAGTCACTTACCTGATTACTCCGTACCTGAATATCCATCTGTGCAGGCGAAGCCTCTAGTTTCTTTATTCGATCTCTGAGTTGCAGACTGAGTGTTCGAGTCTCATCTGTCAACGCTTCCACCCGCGCCATGTCATTTTGATCTTCACCATCTAGAGTGTTTAAAGCTTGCAGGCGTAGAGTGGCGATTTGTCGTATATTCTCATCAAACTGCTCGATACCCTCTTGAATTGAAACAACCTGAGGCACGGCATTAAGGAACGTAGTTACGTTGTACAGATGATGTTGAGAGTACCTCTTCTAAGAACGTAGTCTTTCCATGAGCACGCCCGTTGCTTGGCTGCTGGTAGCCCAGATTGGTCATCTCGACTGCTTGGGCAGGACCAGCCTAGAGAAAGGAGACTTACTTAGTGCCGAGACGTGTGTACCAAAGCACCCACCCTAAATTTTGCAAGCCTGTCTGTCATAAGGATGGATACGTAGACAATGTGGGTTCTGCAAAGTCAGTGACAGCCAGACGGGTAGAGGTGTGAGCAGAAGGAGTGGTCTCGGACTCAGTATAATTATAGCAACTCGCGTGGGTCTGCTATTTCCTGATCACCTGTCTCTCTCCTTTCCATTGTCCGCAGCGTAGCAAAAAAACAAGTGCTAATCTCACTTGCAATATAGCGACAGCCGGCCTTATCAAATAATAATCATTTATTACCCGATCTGCCTGATCAATTTATCTCATCCATTGAGTCATAACAGTGGATGTTTTCCGGCTGAACTTCGTCTGAACTTCTTTTTCCTGTCACCTACTGGCAACATGTGTGGTATCCTTGCCGTTCATGGATTGAACAAACCCTCTAATGAGGACCGTGCACGGTTCATCGCCCTCTCGAAAAGGCTGAGACATCGTGGTCCCGATTGGTCTGGTTGTTTTGTGGGCCAGCGCAGCATCCTCACACACGAACGTCTTGCAATAGTCGGCGTTGGTATGGTGTTTCTCTGCGTTCATGATACAGATCAATGACTCATTCATTCTTCTGGCAATCCAGACACCGGAGCCCAGCCTCTTGTCAGTCACGATGGCAAAATTATCCTCGCCGTCAATGGCGAGATCTACAATCACATTCCTCTCCGTGCATCACTCGGTCCCGACGCCAAGTTCAAGACACATTCTGACTGTGAAGTCATAATACCCCTTGTACGAATTTTTTCTGTCCAATGGAACTGACAAAACCTAATACATCCTTGCATCCAAGTATCGCAAACACGATACTGGCTTGTGCGACCTTTTAGATGGGATGTTTTCCTTTGTTCTTCTTGACGAGTCCGTGACGCCCACCAGAATCATTGCCGTACGGGATCCCATCGGCATCACTACTCTTTACCAAGGGTGGAACACAAAGGTCCCTGGAGCTGTCTACTTTTCTTCCGAACTGAAAGCTCTCAGCGATGAATGCGACACAATTATTTCGTTCCCGCCAGGACATGTCTACGATAGCAAGGACGACTCCACAAAACAATACTATAATCCTACATGGTTGAATGGAGATCAGGAAAAGGCTTCAATACCCACCAATCCAGTGGACCTCAAGCTTCTCCGCGAAACGCTGGAAGCTGCCGTCCGCAAACGACTCATGTCAGAAGTTCCTTATGGAGTTCTTCTCAGTGGTGGTCTTGACAGCAGCCTTATCGCTGCCATCGCTGCGCGTGAGACGGACAAAGTCGCTCAAGCTCAAGCCGATTTGAGACGGAAAAGACTTCAGGAGACTATCAGTGGTCCCTCATCTCCCGCAAGTAATCAGATAGATGAAGCCGGTGGGTCATGAAAATGAGCTTCTTCTCTATACGCTTGTTTTGATGTCCTGACTCGATCCTTTCAGCTACACTCACCTCTTGGCCTCAACTCCATTCCTTCTCCATTGGTCTTGAAAATTCACCTGATCTATTGGCTGCAAGAAAGGCAGCTCATTATCTAGGTACCGTGCACCATGAATACGTCTTCACAGTCCAAGAAGGTCTAGACGCGATTCCGGATGTCATCCATCACCTCGAGACGTATGACGTCACAACCGTTCGTGCGAGTGTCCCAATGTACCTCCTCAGTCGTAAGATCAAGGCCACTGGTGTCAAGATGGTTTTGAGTGGTGAAGGAAGTGACGAAATTTTTGGGGGTTGCGTTACCAAATACCACTTTTTTCCTGACCCATTCTCAATTTTTTTCTAATAGGGTACCTATACTTCCACGCCGCCCCAGATGCGGCATCGTTTCATCAAGAGTGTATAAGACGTGTAAAGAACCTTCATACTGCCGATTGTCTCAGGGCGAACAAGTATGCCTCCTTGACGCTTTGTTGACGTGTTCAAAAAAATACTCTTAGGTCGACTATGGCATGGGGTCTTGAAGCTCGTGTACCGTTCCTCGACAAAAACTTTTTAAATGTTGCTATGAATGTTGATCCAAAACACAAGATGTTCAGCAAAGGTTCGACACAAGAAATCGACCAGGACGGCCGCCCTCGCATGGAAAAGGTAGTTCAACTTTTCTTCAACAACTCATGGTTAGACTGACAAATCTCAAGTACATCATCCGTAAAGCTTTTGATGTCGCTCCAGAAAATGGGAAAGTGGGTGTATTCTGACTGATCCATCGACTCTTTTTTTTCAAAACTCAATGCTTCACACCCATCCGCCCACCCATTCACATAACCATAACAACAACAACAGCCTTACCTCCCGCGCTCCATCTTATGGAGACAAAAAGAACAATTCTCCGATGGTGTCGGTTATTCTTGGATCGATGGGTAAAAAAAGTTTTTTTTCCCCACTTTTTTTTTCTGAATAAAAAGCGGTCAACTACTAGCATGAAAGAACACGCCAACAATACTGTCTCAGACGAGGCGTTCGCCAAGCGCCACGAACAATGGTCATTGGATACACCTGATACAAAAGAGGCTTATCTTATCCGTGAAATTTTCCATGGTAGGATACATATACAATAACCTCTCTCATCCAGAATCCCCCCCTCTGACTTGCGCCCCTTTTTTTGGGATAGATCTTTTCCCTTCGAAAACGGCCGCTGAGACTGCAGTTCGGTAAATCGTCTTTCCTTAAAGTTTTTTTTAATTCAACTCATCCATCGTATAGCTGGATACCTCGTGGTGATTGGGGCTGTTCGTCAGATCCTAGCGGTCGTAGTGTCAGTATCCACAATGCAGCGTACGACGTAGATGAATAACCATCTCTCATGTCATTATACATATACATATCTATATGCACAGCCGTTCGACTTTTAACAAAAGGCAGCTCAAATCTTCCCAAAGATAGCGAATCTATTATCTAAATACCAAAATTTATACTGCAAACGTATTCGTAACGTCAGTGAGTTTTTGAACAATGATACCCTCCAGATTATAAAGGAGGAAAAAAGGAACGGATATGTCAAAGCAATAATCAAGATCTTTCCAAGAGGCAAGTGGTATCAACTCGAGACCAAAAAAAAAGCATGACACTCATGATATATCAGACAATGATCGGCAGATGTGGCATGCATGCATGTTATGATTCAATGAGGGGGAAAAGGAAAGAAAAGCAATTGGTATACGAGCATAGTAATGCAGGAAATAAAATAGTAAAAAAAACACCTTTTCTGTAAGGGTAAAAGAGAAACCAACCATCAATGAATGCGTCGGGTCAATCACTGAGCGAGGGATCATTCGCCAACACTTTCTGATACAATCCCAATCCAACACCCGAATCCTCCGAAGGAACAGGCGACAAAAGCTTCTGCGGCGGAGCACCACCAACAGCAGGCGTCACCGTCGCCTTGGTCGACGTACTCACAAGCGAAGCATTCCTCTTCCTCTGTCCATTAACTTGTCCACCCATCACTGCCGGCTTCGTACTCGAATCCCACGCCGAGCGCGTGATCGTCGCCTTTGCATAATTCGGAGTCTCTTCACCCCCCATAGGCATCGCAGGTCGACGGTTCACAGGCGTATTCACCGTTCTCCGACTCGCAGGTCGATAACAATCCGCTGAAATCAGGCGCGTCCCAAATTTGGCATTGGCAGACGATTCTCGCCCGTAAGACGCCAGAGGCGTCGATCTTCTCGTCGTTGCACCAAGTCTCCCCTTGACAACGGGTTTCTGGACAGTAATCTTGTCGGCTCCCCAGTAAGAGAAACTCATTTTGCTTTTTTTATCAGAATCATCAGAATCGTTGTCGTGGTCGTCGTCGTCGTCTGGAAGGGGAATAATGCGAGGTTGCTGGTTGACAGATTGGTGTCGAGAGCGGACGACACTTGAGAATGTCAGTGGCGGTCAAATGAGAGGGCTTGGCGGCACTTACTCTTCCATAGACACTACGCCTTCTCTTGGCTGCACAACATCACCAATGGTCCACGTTTCAATCTACAATACATTGAATCCATGGAAATTAACATCCACGAACGGACTGACCTTGATGAATTTGTACAGGTTTCTTGGCTTGGTGTACGAGTTTCTTCTACAGGTCGCCGCGTATTTGGACTTGCTTCCCATATCCGGTAACGAGTTGACTCGATTTGTGGCCGTATGAGCAATCGGTACAGAGGTAATCCCTGTCCTCTGGCACTGCAACACCACATCATTGAATACTACATACCACAAATCCTTCTTCCCTCCAATCCCGCCGCTGCCCAGAACATCACTCAGTCGTTTGAAGGACGACTTGCCCCTCACGCCTTTAGCGTTGATCATCGGTGGAGGTGACAGTGACGGTGCAGGTTTCGATGTCCCAGCCATTGGACCACCGGCATTGCAGGATCTCTCCTCCACCAGTACTCTTGAGGGCTTTGGCAACGCCAATTGTCGAACCTTGTCGAGACCCTCAATTCGCGCAAACACGTCGCGCGTTTTGTCTCGTTCTTCTTTCTGGATCTTCTCATCCTCGATGCTTCTCACGATGTTCTCCACCTCTGCAACCATGAGCAACGTACTTTCGTACTCGTAGGTGCTAGGGTCTGTGTGATACAGCAGGTTCTGGAAAAGGAGAGGGTACTTGAGAAGTCGCTGGAAAGGTTTTGAAAGCGTGATGGCAAGCCCGGTTTCACCCTTTTCCGCTGCCGATTCCTCGAGGTTTTGTAGAACCTTGCAGACCTTTTGCCAGTCGCCTGCATCCTGTTTCTTCGGCTTTTTCGCAGTTGCATTAGATAGTGCCGCATCGACGTACTCTAGGGCCCTTTCCAGATGCAATACATAGGTGGCATAGCCGTGGAAGATGTCCGACTGGATGAAGATGAGAATGATACAAAATAGGGGAGACAGCTTACATTCGATACAAAGACATCTGCCAGGGACCTGACCAGGGGATACTGATCATCGTAGCGTCGTTTCAGGGCCTCGGAGAGTCTCCTGTGACCGTCGAAAACGCCGCCATCGATGACCTCCAAGCATGTTCGGAGGTCCTCGGGTAGTTGACGGGGGGGTATAGCGGAATCGCCAAGGACATTGGAGGGAGTGGTTTGCGTTTTTCTGAGTTTGCCAAGAACACCCGATTTCTGGGGCGTTGTCTCGCTGTGCTTGGCTTCGACGATCGTTGACTGCTTGCCGAGGGATTGAGTGGATGCGGCAGCTTGGTTTCTGGGGTGGGGCAGGGACTGATGGGATCGGGAGGGGAAAGGGACGGTGGTGCCGACACGATTGGATGTGCGGGTGGCTGTCGAGCGATATGGAGAGTGCGGATGGCTGTGATTTGAGGCCTGGCGGGAGACGGCAGAGGGTTTGGACGGATAGGGCCTGGCAGGATCGTCGTCGTCGTCTGTGAGGGAGTCGTCGATGTTGGAAGTCTCTGTATTTTTGCGAGTTGAGGAAGATGTAGATGGGGTTGGGGACATGAAACGAGCGGCGATGGGGGGTAGGTCTTCCAGTGATTCTGCGAGGGCAGCGGGAGAGTCATTGCGATAATAGTCGTAGTCTACTGCCAGGGAGGGGGTGGTGGAGAATGGATGAAGCAGAGGATCGATAAAGGTTTCCTTCATCTTTGCGAGCTCCTGTACGTAGCTGGGAGACATAAGGGGGAGATGGGGGATGGGGGATGGACGTACCGTTCCTCGCTGGAGATGATCTCGAACAGGACTTCTTGGCGGGTGCGCTCGCGGGAACCGATGTTGGAGACGAGATCGTCCTCTGTGAGCTCGCTCCAGGAGGCGGCTGCGAGGATGCGGCTTCCGCTGGTCTGGGCAGACATGGTGGAGTAGGGGGTCGCTGAGCGGAACGACTGGGGGGAGAGGACGTCTCTCTGGTACGGGGGGCGAGAAGAGGGAGCGTCGGGGTGGGCAGCGTGGAAGCGAGAGACGGTGGACTTTGCGGGGACAGGCTCTGGCTGGGGAGGGAGGGGGAGGTCTCTGTCAAGGATGGCGGGGACGGGAGACTGCGGGGGGGAAATAAAGGCAACTTTTTTGTGGACATCCGGGTCAGAGGGAGGCTGCCGTTGTTTGTCTTTTCCAAGTTGAAAGCGGGTCAGAAACGCCCTCATGGTGGGCAGACGAGAGAACACCCAAACACATGCAAATTATATACTCAGTTGTCAGCCGAGAGGACAATATTTCGCAAAAATGTCAAACACGCCTCCAACTGCCTGCGTCAGACCAGACAACACCCTCGTCGTCCAGCAGCTCCTAGAACAATGTGATGTGACCGCCAGCACGTGCATCACTCCCCTCCTCCCCCCATGTCCCTCCCGATTTCCATAGAAACCTTGCTTCAAAAACAACGCGAGGAAAAAGAGGCTGCTGCAAAGGTCTTTCACTGCTCCCTGCGTCTCCCTCTCCTGACTCCCCCCAGCCCAAGTTCCTCACAAAAGAGGAGCGTGCCAAGATCGCAATTGCCAAACGCGCCCTCGAAGTCAAAGAACAAAGGGAAAAGCAGGACGCTGCCAGACGAGACAGAGAAGCGCTAGAGCGCGACGCAGAGGAGCTCTCTGCCAAGAAATATCCCCCTCTTCGCAGTAGGCACAATTCTCCATTCTTTCTCTCTCTAACCCCATCCTAGATGACGACAGGCACCCTCCCCCAGACCGTCAGCGCGACAGAGATCGCTACTCCAGGCGAGAGCGCGACAGCCGAGGCAGGCCCGCCCCTCCCCCACCCCCGTCAGACGACCGTCGTCGTGTCGCCCTCAAAAAGAACGTACCCACTGGACCGCGTGCTGACAGAACCAAATCGGGTATCCCGAACGACCCTACAGCCATGCCGCCCCCACCCCTCCCCCGTGTCGGTACCAATCCCGCGCCAGAACCTTTCGTACCCTCCATGTCCGAGCAAGACTTGACGGCAATCCGCTCTCGATATCTAGGCGCTGACAAAAAGAAGCGCAAAATTAGGAAGATGAATGACAGAAAATTCGTCTTTGATTGGGACGCCCAGGATGACACCTTTGCTGAAGATTCACCCGTTGCCGTCGGGAGCAATAGACAGGGTGCCCAAATCATGTTCGGTAGGGGCCATCTGGCTGGCATGGATGATAGCACTGGGTCCGGCGTAAGAAGGGTTACCGGAGAGGATAGTGACAATCTAGCGGATGCAATGGAAAGGCGAAAGGCCGCGAAATCTGGTATCGACGAAAGACACTGGACAGAGAAGCCTCTCGGTGAAATGAAGGAGCGCGATTGGCGTATATTCAGGGAAGACTTTAGTATCTCTGCACGAGGTATATCTTGCTCTGCTACTCGGGATCTCAACTCACTCTTGCAACAGGTGGTAACATCCCCCATCCCCTACGGTCGTGGACAGAGTCTGATATCCCTCAAGCCATCCTCGAATGTATTGAACGTATTGGCTACAAAGAACCCTCTCCTATCCAACGACAAGCTATTCCCATCGGTCTTCAGAACCGTGACATCATTGGCATTGCCGAGACAGGTACCATTCATTATTGACATCTCATATAACTGGGTGCTCATGTGCTACTACCACAGGTTCCGGCAAAACGGCTGCCTTCGTCATACCTATGCTATCATTTATTGGCAAGTTACCGTTATTTACGGATGACAACCGTCATCTCGGACCTTATGCCCTAGTCCTGGCGCCTACTCGTGAGTTGGCTCAACAAATAGAAACGGAGGCGCGCAAATTTGCAAGTCCACTGGGCTATAAATGCGTCTCAATCGTTGGAGGTGTAAGTCAGCAATAATTTCGAATTCTATATCCAGTGGCTCAAAAAATGTGACAGCGATCTGTTGAAGAACAACAATTCAATTTACGAGAGGGTGCTGAAATCGTGATTGCAACGCCCGGTCGTCTCAAGGACGTCATTGAACGTCATGTATTGGTTCTCTCACAATGTCGATACGTGGTCATGGATGAAGCCGATCGAATGGTCAATCTTGGTTTTGAAGCCGACTTGACGTTTATACTGGACGCCCTACCAACCGAGACGATGCAAGGTGAGGATCCCGGCGAGCAGATGGATGTCGATGGCGAAACCATGGTCAAAAAGGGTCGAACGCGGGTGACCACATTATTTTCGGCCACTATGCCACCAGCTGTCGAACGCCTGGCAAGGAAGTATCTCAAAAAGCCAGCTGTGATCACAATTGGTGAAGCAGGTCGTGCCGTCGACACTGTTGAACAAAAGGTCGAGTTTGTCAACGGAGATGAAAAGAAAAAGTGCGCTGTTCATGACTCACAAAGAGTTGGCTGACCCACCAATAGGATACGTCTGCTGGAGATTCTTAACAGCAACGAATACAGCCCGCCTATCATCGTCTTTGTGAATCAAAAGAAGACTGCTGACATGGTTGCCAAGGATTTATCTCGGGCTGGGGTGCGCTCTCATTTTTTGAGTTCCATATATGCGGTGCTGATTCGTCTTAGTGGAACACTGCCACATTGCACTCGGGCAAGAACCAAGAACAGAGAGAAGTATCACTCCAATCACTGCGTAATGGGGAATCCGACATTCTTGTTGCCACTGACTTGGCTGGGCGTGGTATTGATGTGCAAGACGTCAGTCTGGTGATCAATTTCCAGATGGCGAATACGATTGAAGCCTATGTTCATCGTATTGGTGTGTATTGCATTGATTGGAATTCTTGTGGCGGTCCCTGACACTTGTCTTCTCTTGCTCCTTTTGTCTAGGTCGGACCGGTCGAGCTGGAAAGATGGGGGTCGCTATCACCTTTTTAACGAATGACGATGATGAAGTCATGTACGTTGGAAATATGAATCATCATAGAATCTTTGCTGACCTTTTTTTTTAACCATCAGGTACGATCTCAAACAAGGTTCGTTCATTCTTACTCCTGGAAGCTGAGTGAGTTTAACTGATTTTTACCTTTTTGAACAGAGATTGCCAAGAGTCCGGTATCGAAATTGTCTGTCGAGCTTGCAAAGCACGAAGCAGCACAGCACAAGGTTTCGCGAGAGATGAAGAGGAAGCGGGATGGTGAAGAGCAGGAATAGTTGCCGTCTTTCTGTCTCTTGGCTATAAGAATTGATTTTGTGTTTTATTTACGGCTCGTACGGCAGAGCCATTGACAAGTTCGTTTTGTGTGGTTCGGCCGACTGGTTCGATGTTGCCGATTTATTGCCGAGATGCTCCTTTCGGCTATCCATCAAGATCTGTCCGAAGTTCTGATTCTTTTGTGTGGGTGGGTGTGTGAACTAGGTGGGAATGCAAACATGGACAGCAACAGTCAAGAAGAGGTCTATATTTGGCTGGATATTCACACTGATGAATAGAGGGATGATGACAACGGCTATTACTACTTTTTCTTTTTTCCATCGGTTTCTGTTCCGAGTATATAGGGGAGGGAGGGAGCTTGTATCTGATGGTGATTTGTAGGCAGAATTTCATGGCAACCCGAGTGTTTGCATTTAACGAACGACCAGCGGGGATCATAGCCATAGCCTTGCCAACCCATGCACGTTTGCAGAAAAAGACAAAAAAGAGTGGAGAATGTTGGCTGGTTGGCCAAGCCCTTGGGTGATTACATCATCGATTCATTCATCTCTTGGCCAACGATAAGTTGGTTGGTTTAGGGATTAGAAATCGTTGCCAAGTCGAAACACGAGGCTTTTTGAGGTGAAGAAGAAGAATTGATTCGATTTATCCTGTATCCACAGTTACTCCTTTTCTTTCTCTCTCTTTCTTGGCTGCGAATGCGAATGCGAGTCGGAGGAAGCGATCAGGTTCGTGGGAGGGCGAAGAAGAAGAATAGAAGTTGCCTCCCTCCTTTTTTTTTAACTCGACAATCTATTAGTGTACGAACAGTCCACGGTAACCTACTGACTACTGAGGCACAGGGCCTTGACTGATACCAACGTCCCCCCATTGAATTATCGTTTTAGAAACTTTGTATATGCCCGATCACGTGCTCCCACGTTCGCTGGTGTGTAAGCGTGTCAATTGAATCGGCTCGTGGAAAGGGACGGACTAGAAGATGGATCCGGATCAGCTTGTCATTCCAGAGCCGAACCCGATTTACAACAAAGGCGTAATACAGCCCAGGTCAGAACTCCGTTCCTTTATCTCTCGTTAGCTAATAGGCACGATACCTGCCCTAATTAGGATCTTGATTTTTAATGATGCTATTGTTCATGAAAAAAATATTGATATATAGAGATGTTAAATGACAACTGCACTCGAGGGGGTGCTGGTGCTGCTACTGCGGAGTGTTTTTTTTAATCAATTTAATGTCGACGGCGATCGGATTAACCGGATTCCCACATCTATTAGGTTCTGGATGAAGAGTTGTCCGTTGCTACCTGCCTCGGGGGCAGAGAAGAAGATCGAGGTGGGACAGGAAGAGGGTCCTTTTTTTTCCCACCGCTTAACAATATATCCGAGGCACACAATTCTGCGTGTATGTATGTATGTGTGTACATGTATGTATGTATGTACACCTTTCGTTCGTTCTCATAGAATGTTCATAGAATGATCAACTGAGGTGTGAAAAAAAAGAACACAGTCGATAGAATATAACTGACCAATAGCGAATTAATCTCGGCAGTAAGATGACCCCTTTTTTCTCGTGAGTTTTTTTCGGTCATTAGCAGGCTGGTCAGAAGGTTTCAAAGAAAAGCCGCGAAGGAAAGATCTATATTCGAGTTGTTATTTCTTGACTACCGGGTTCTTGATGAGGGACGGACTCACACGCATACATGTACATGAGGACTGTAGTATCAATTTAATCCCCGTTCATTCATTTTTTAATAAAAAAAGGACAGTGCCCTAAATTTCGTTGCCTAGGCCTAGGCTGCGTGCCTTCAGACCAGTTTCGCTCGCCACACACCTTTTTTTTAAAAAAAAACCTTCATTAAAGACACAGAGGCGACCCTGTTTGGATGCCGGAGATAACCTTTATTAGAAGGAACATTGATCTTTGAGCATACCTGAGGGGGGAGGAGGCATTCAGTATCTGTATACAGGTTCGGCGTGATTACCATGTGTACTTTGACACCCACTTTACCACCTATATATGGTTCAGGGTCCAACTCACCCTATTTTGGCAAAAATCGTGACATCACATATGCACACACATATGCATCGTCTCGTGCTGCAGCAGTGGGACGATCTAACAGCCATGTCCTCTTCTTGAGCTACTCTCATTTTCTTTCAGGCTGTTTTCCGCTAATCTACTAATGGTTGTATGGAGAGCTCATAGATCTTTTGCGAAGACGGCAAAAATGAGCCTATGTTCGTCTCCATTACATTTATTGGGTACCATCAAGATCAAAATCCAAAAAAGGTAAATTCATCAGGTGGGGAACCGGAAACTCTGAAGAAAAAAGGTCTTTCTAGATCACGGCATCTGGGAAACATTCATGTTCGGCATCTCGGCACAGATTTCTGGAACCCATTTGGGGTTTTTTTCCTCAGATTTTCCCCAGATTGCCTGGGGGAAGTCATCTAAATCTAAGTCCAGTGATGATTGTAGTAGACTCGAAACACCCGACATCTACAATGGGAAAAGGGTGCTTATAGCTACCGATGGTCGGGTACTTGACACACGTTTAAATGGACAAATGAACTTGACAAACCATCTCATTCAACTATAGAGAGATAGATAAAATGTACATACTACCGTCAGCCAGAAAGGAACGCCACTTATTGAAGTCCAAGGCCCAATCATAGTCTGATATTGCATGAGGGAATTGCATGAGGGAATATACTATAGATGACTGCGGACGCGCTCTGAGTGAGGTAAGGTGGTGGTGTCTATACTTATTGACAAACGGGCAAGGGGCGATAGATGTACTATACCAAAATTCTAGCCAGATTACCCAGATCGTGTCCGAGCTTAGATTGCACTGTCCTAGATTTCTTACAGGTATTGAATCTCTGTTCTAAAAGCGGCGGATTGCTTCATCAGCATCTACAAGCAGATTAAGTAAAAAGCAGTATCAGCATGAGAAAAAACTATAAAATTACAACATGATGTAGTACTAAGAAAGCAGTGGTTGGTGTATATTAGTAACAGCAGCAGCTTTACAGCCAGTCTAAGCAGCCAGGCGAGTCGGTGTTGAAACTTAGCTGAGAGGGAAGGAAGTAGCACATTTCAAGAACGAAGCTCAAAGAACTGCTTAGTGGCTGAGTGATGAGCAAGAATCATAAGTCATATGAAACCAAGCGCTCTCATTCGAATGACTAATGCTCAGCTTGCATGAGCAAAATTTTTGCAAGGAGAGATGTAAAATTCATGAAGGGGCCTTGACTCTGTTGTACCTCTCTTTTTTGGGAAGGTGATTTTTTATCCGGATTTGCGATTGTGACCCATGTAGTGTCAGAGAAACTACTGCTTTGTGTGTGTCAAGGTGAGACTATGAGATGTATTATTTATTTCCAAAATTTCTCGGTTAATAGACTCATGAATGAAAATTGAGCGAGGCGATCACTTTTCTGCTGGTGGATTGTATCGAAGTAAGTGACCTCGGAAACAGCGGACATGTCACGTATGTAATCACATCAGATGATTGATTTCGTTTTGAATATTCCACAAGAAGCGAACAGGGGTGCTTGCATACACGATACATTCTCGAAGGAAACTTTTTTTTCCTACGTCTGCGCGCTTGTAGGATGTTTATGCCATTGGAGTTGGTGACGTTTGACCCGTGTGAACCGAAGCGAAACTAGGCGCTGATTATCAGCTTCCCCTTCTATCAATGTATCCAGTCGGTTTCTTGGACGTAAACCACCTGACATATCGTGTTGGATGTCGCTTCATTCTCCCCTTGTTCTTCGATCAATGAGCTGCCCATTAACTGTTGTGAAATACATTCTAATTCTCAACCGCACGGAGCTAGAAACCCCGATGGCGTATCCCAATCATTTTTCACACCAACGCCAGTGGTAAGACATACCGGTCTGTATTCCTGATGCGGTTAATGCTGTACTTTTTGGGAACGAGCAGCATACGTATATCATTTCAAGTATTCTTTCGTGTCATAGTTGATGACGAGAGATTTCTTCAAGGGGACAGAGAGGTATGGCAGCGGAGCCGCTGAATGATAATTGGACGATGAGACTTATAAATAGCTTTCTATGTATCACATTCTATTTTGAGTTCTACCTCCATGTTATTAAAACAGACGTGTTGACAAGTGTGTTAAGAGGGGAATCAGTCGGGGCCAAGATTATAGACCGGTAGTGTCTGGAGAGCTCTGATGAGGCAGCTGGTACTGAATTGGAGTCATAAAGGTACACGAACGCAACCATCTGTGCAGGAATGAAAAGGATTACTGTGCATTAGCTCACGGTAGACTAAAAGATAATGTACCTAGGATTATGTACCCATTACTCAAGTCCGAAAGGTCAAAGTACTGCAAGTAGTCCACAGGCTATGACTAGATGTTGATGTTCAACGATGGTGAGTGACATCGGACCGCCCACAAATGAAAAGGAGATAGACTCCTTTTACCTGTGTCGAGTTATCCGTAGAGTACGGTCGGGTTCTGACAGACATAAAGCGCGGAATGAGGTGGGGATATAGCTATGGTTGCTGAGAATGCGGTGGGGCAGTTATCTTTTCTGGGGGTCGAATGACGAGAGGAGTCGGGTCAGAGTTGACAGTTTTTGGAGACAGCAGGACGGCGGCTACGATGGACAGGTCGGACCGGGTAGATGAGATCGGGTGGGGCGCATGCAACGATGCCGAGAGGCCGAGGCGAGCCAGTTCGGACTGATTGTCGTCACATGGTTTGTGCAACGGCAGATCAATCGTTGCTTTTCCTCACCCGTCATGTCGCTCGCAACTATAAAATCCTCATCCACCGCAACAGACTCTTCTCCCCATCCTTCCTCCCCCTCTCATCAAGACCGGGTATGCTTTCTATCTTAATGACTACCATTTCTTCTCTCATCATGTCAAACACAGGTTCAAGCCCAGTCCCAGCCTACTCCCCGCTTCCGCTTTGGCACTCGCAAAAACAGCATTACTACTTCTGGAATGCCCGTTCTCGTTGTTCCTGCTCCCCCATCTTCTCCTGCTCTCATGTCCTCTCCAGAGCCCCACCGCAAGCACGGCCCTCTGTCAGACCTTAAACGGCTCTTCCATCACCATCCAGCCTCTCCTACTCCATCGGATCGTCGTGTCTCTTCTCCTGTTACTTCAGACCATGGTCCACCCCATGGAAAGACTGTCCCTCCCCGTCGCTCTGCCCAAGACTTTAAACTTTCATCCCTTATCCGTAGGGACCACCAAAAGGATACCATCAAACAGAGCAAAGACCGAACTCCTTCTCCTGGAAGTTCTAAGAGTAGCTCCCAAGCCTCTCCCAGCACTTCGAATGATAGTTCTCACCCTCAGTGCTCTTCATCTGGCCATGGCTCACCCCACCACCATAAGGCCGTGCCTCGTTCTGGCAACCTTAGTCATGGCGCTTCCATTACCTCTCTCCAGGATGCTACCCATGCCCATCTATCCAAAAAGTACGGAAAGTGGGGTCCTGTTCTTGGATGTGGTGCTGGCGGGACAGTCCGCC
Source organism: Leucocoprinus sp. KB1807203 (assembly GCA_019327925.1). NCBI lineage: Eukaryota > Fungi > Basidiomycota > Agaricomycetes > Agaricales > Agaricaceae > Leucocoprinus > Leucocoprinus sp. KB1807203. The sequence continues at coordinate 48,548 of JAHTMQ010000004.1, read as the reverse complement.
TCATCAAAGCTAGCAGTAAAAATGGTGGCGGTATCTATGCTGTCAAAGAATTTCGCCCAAAACGTTCCGGAGAATCTGAGCGTGAATATCAGAAAAAGGTCACTGCAGAGTTTTGCGTTGGTTCTACTCTCAAGCATCCCAACATCATTGAGACTGTCGACATCGTTTCAGACCATGGCCACTATTATGAGGTATGCTCTACCATCTGTTCGTTCCATCAGGAACCCGCCTAATCATGCTCAGGTTATGGAGTATGCACCCTTTGATCTGTTCAGCGTTGTTATGTCGGGTAAAATGTGCCGGCCTGAAATCTACTGTATCTTCCGTCAGATCTGCGATGGCGTTGAGTATCTCCATGAGATGGGTCTCGCTCACCGTGATCTCAAGCTCGATAACTGCGTCATGACGTCCAATAACATTGTTAAGCTTATCGATTTTGGTACTGCCACTGTCTTCCATTATCCTGGCAAGTCGTTCACACCAGCCACGGGCATTGTCGGCAGTGATCCCTACCTCGCCCCGGAGGTTCTCACCCAGGACCCTTATGATCCTCGGAAGACGGATGTCTGGAGTGTCGCCATCATCTTCTTGTGCATGGTCCTTAGGAGGTTCCCCTGGAAGATCCCCGACCCCAAGAATGATCCCAGCTTCAAAGCTTTTGTCAATGCTCATCCTGACCTTTCGCTCAAGCCACCTCCTAGGAAAGACCGGTCGTCAATCAACCAGAGTGCTGCTACATTATCTGTTGAAAGACAGACTAGCCACTTCGTCAAATCAGTTCCTTCAGCATGTGCAAAGAGTACCGATAGCACTCTCGTCCCGGACACCGATATTTCCAGTAATGACCCTTGGTCAGAAACAACGTCCACACTCTCTCGGTCGACTTCCAGATCGTCAGCCATGTCAGATCCCCCTTCACGACTTATGACTGGTGGCAAGGATTTGAGCTGTGCAGAAGCTCGTGCTAAGCAAATTCTGCCTCAAATCGCTGGGTCATCCTGCTCTAGCTCAGACTCTCATATATCGGAAAATCTACGGGATATGGATCCTTCTGTTTTGTCTTTTGCACGTCCTGGTACATCAACCGAATCTCTTCCTAGTCCACTCGAAGCCACCCTACTAGATAATCTCCCCACTCCCGGTGTCAGTGCTGCTCCGGCTTCGATAGGTGACGAGGTCCTCACCAGTCAGGCAGTCACTTCCCTTGATATCAGTGCCTCAGATTCTTCCTTGGGACAGGGATCGACCGTTCCTTCCCCTCAATTGCACAGACCTCGTCAACGAACGGATAGTATGATGACTTTCCATGCTGGCGGCGCAGAATCTATCTTTCGTCTCCTACCGCGTGAAACGCGCCCGGCATTGCGACGAATGTTGTTCGTTGAGCCTTCATCGCGGTGTACCTTTACAGATTTGCTCAAGGGAAGGGGGAAAGCAAGTGGATTGCTCTGCGGATGCAAGGTGGATCCTCACAGTGGACGTCGGACACCTGCGTCGTCATCTTCATGTCTTGAAACTCCCCCAGGTGGTCATTGTGTTGACCATGATGATTGTGATCCTGAGGATGAGGATGATGGTGATGAGTGGTTGAAGAATATCAAGTCATGTTCACAATCGGGTGCCAAGCCTTGCCATGCACATATTAAGGTTTCCGTTGATGAGAAGCAAGGGAGGAAAAAGTTCTTTCATTAAACTCTTCAAGTAACGAAGAGTATCGGTATCCACAATCATTCAATCGTTATGTGGATGCTATTGTCTTATTTTGTTCTGACATGATGTTCCATTTTTTCTATTGCTTGCCCTCATTTCCCGACATCTGCATTCTTTCGTGCTCGCCAGTGCCTTGCCTTGCTCGGTTTGATGACATTATATGCAAGACAAATTTCACAAACATGCATACGCACATTTACCCAACCTACATCATTCATTATCGTCAATATTCAAACAAATGTACATCTACTGTTCGCGGTTTATGATACAACTTTCTTCCTGCTGTTTTGTTTATGTTCTGCGCCATTTGCATCAACCAGTGTTCTATCTCATCCAATTACGTTTCGTGCACACTTCTCTTTTTTTCTTCAAAAGCGTGCTCTCTCGCTTACATTACATATCTATACATCATACAATTTTCTTCTATCTTTTGTTTCATTCAGTGGATTTCCTTTCGGCCCTTTCCTATCGTCTTTTCTTTTCTTTTGGACGAATGGTCAACAGTTGGACAACTACATGCCCATTATTGGAAGTTACCTGTATAGTTTTCTATGCCTTGGCTACGTCTACTTTAGATGCAGTTCTACCCTGATGTACCTAATAAAGAAATAAATAGAGAAATGATCACTATCATATCCGTTTTTTCCCTAAATGTGCTTCAAAATGCACTGAACACGTTTTCATCACCCAGGAAAATAGGTTCTCTGCCTAGACGAGATGTCTAATCAATGAGTCTGCTGCTGTCAAAGAGGACTTGTCACTCACATCCAGAAGCATCCATTCTTGACACCTTGTCGAACAGGAGCGCTTGCTCTGTTGCGCTATCGTAAATAGATCAACCTTTGATTGTAGCGAGGATCATCGTCAAATTTTCTCGGTGCTCTAGAAGTTTGAGTTCGGTGGTAGAATAGGACAACTCCTGCTCTATTAGTCGTCAAAGAAGTCTGATATGCTACATAATATTCACTACATAGAAACCTCCCCCCTCTCCCCACCCAATCATGACTTGGCGCGTTTGCACTAGGGAGGTAAACACAGCACAGATTACTCTGACTGATTATAGTTCATCTCGAGCATACTCGTCAACATTGTCCATTGACCTCTTAAATCTCTTCTTCTTATCATTGCCATTTCTTCCGCTCCCTTCTTCTTTATCTTTATCTCCTTCCTTCGAAGAGGCATGAAATCCCAAGAACTCGGCGTTGAGGACATCGAAACCCGCAGCCCGAAGCGCCTCTGTAAGTTTATTGCTTACCTCTACATCATCTTCTGTATCGTCTCCAAACTCGATAATGACTTCAGTAGGCTCTCCAGCCTTGTCAATCTTCCCACCGCGGGTCTTACGCATCAGAGCTTGAATAGTCTGTGCGACGAGATCATCGACGATTCGATCCTGTTTTTCGTCCGTCTCAGACTCTGTATCTGACGACCGGTCATTTTCAGATTTGGCAGCAGCAGGCCCAGGCAGAATGTGTTGTTGTTGTAGTGGTGGCGGCGGCGGCGGGCTGCTTTTGATCGGGTAATCAGCAACAGGATAGTTGAAGGGGTTCTCAGGGAGCGTTTCTACGACTTCGCGGCAGCGAATTTTAGTTTCATCCGTCGCGTCTCGTCGCGATCTGAAGCTCGGCTCCCCACAGAGGCGTGGTGTGTTGATGACCAGAACATATGAACACGTCTTCGTTTCTTTGACAAACGAGATCTGATCTGTCATAGTCATAGAACAATGGAACTGCAGAAAGAAACAGATGAGTACAAAATTTAGGGTTTCGGTCACTTCGGTTCAACGGCGGTCTCTCATGAACCGAGAAAGGCCGCAGTAGAAGAAAGGACGAAAATATCTCACCTGTACTTCTACTTCGCGATTTTTTCCAGTTTTGTCGCAAAGAGTACCATCACCCCACCGTTGCACAAGGTACCGGGAACCAGCATTCTTGGCGAGTTCCAGGTTGGTGGCATGAGCGTTTTGCTCGGCGACGGTTAATTCAGCGCCAGGTGCTGGCTGCGTTGGTGCACGTCCTAACGTGTAAGATTCCCACTAACATACAAGGTGAGTGGCATATCAAAACACCACAAGATGATAATTTTGGAATTACCTCAGGGTCTTCTTCGGGTACATATGAACCTATGATATGGAAAAATCTAGGATCAGCCCTCTATCAGCATCAGGAGACGAGACAAAAGGGTCAATTTAGAATCAAATAAATTATTGGAGCGAAAGAAATGATACGAAGGGAGACGTGGCAAAAAGCTAGTGGCGACTTTTAAAAAAATTCAAAGACAGCCTAGATGCTGAAGGGAAAATAGGCTGTTTTGATGATATATTGCGGCAAAATGTTACTAACCTGGCAACTGTGGGCTTTGTGGCACCAATTCTTTGAATTGACGAATCTCATGATTATGACAGTAAGAGTAGGTAAACCACGAATGCCGGTGCTAAGGAAGGGTTCAGAGAATGAAATCACAATGTCCCAAGATTACATACATATAGACATGTCCCAGTGAGAGATTTGAGCAAAGCCCATCCTCTTGCTGGCGTCAGACCGGTATCCGATTGCTCCTCCATTGGAGGAGAGGATGTGTTATCCAGGGGCTTAGGTATCAGGCAAACATATGAATCTCTGGTGCCAAGTTTCATAAGCTCGAGAGTAAAATCGCCTGAAGTTGATGAAGCCTAGAAGAGGGTTGGTGAATAGAGTTGGCTCTTGGCCCTGAGGACACCTACATCTATGGTTTCCGCTTCACTTTGCGAGTCTGAAGGACCACTTTCTATCGCCTTTGGATCGGGAGACATAGGATAGGAAAAGAACTTTCTAGATTGATCAAGAAATTCAAGCTCCCCACCCAATATACCGTCCTTGAGCCACCGTTCTGCTGTCTCATTAAGGACTGGGAGAGAATTCAGGAACTCGACACGAAACTTGGGGAAGGCATGGGTGTCCTCTGGGAGGGAATGAAGAAGCCGAGCAACGGCAGCATGAAATAAGGGTATCAGAGACAGGTAGGAAGCCAAAGTATGCATTGCAGCTCAGAGTTCTCTGACGAGAAGCCAGTAATTTCTCTGGTCTCTTGACGTCGTGTCACTATTGCGTGGTATTGACGTGCGTGACAAGATGTGTAACAGAGTATGGTACTGAAATGCATCGCGGCATTTGTTATTTTCCTTGCCGGTCGGACAGAACACCTTCCCCCAAGCCCTGCTCACTGAGCCCCTGCTTACGATACCCCATTGAAAACGAGCTACTTGAAAATCCTAAGGAGCCAATGACTATATTAAAGCTTGCTGAGGGTCTTGCCGCGTGCCGAGACTTGACGTGACCTGGGTGACATTCACGGGTAGGAAAATGAATAGAAATGTGCAAGTGTTTCCTTACAAGAGTTCCTTACTTCTGCTAGCGCATATTTATTTTTTGCGGCGTGCTAAGCCAGATCTGCCTCGAGTAGATTAATTTCGTATATTTACCCGAATGGAAAATAAGGGGGAATTCAAGACAAACGGTAGATTGCCATACTAGGATGCTCTTGTCTAGATTCCAGGCCAAGTTCCATGTGGTTTTTTCAACTGTTGATCTACAGTTTTCAAGCAGCCAACAAATATTTTGCATTACGTGAGTAGAACCCCCCAAAATCAGGGGTAAAAGTGTACGCAGGTGCACACCGATAATTATAAAAAGGCTTGGTTTGGTGCAAATGCATGCGAAAGAATAATACATTCTTCTCCCAAATTCGGCAGTGAAATTGTTCATTAAAGCCGATCCACCTTTTTCCCCACCTCAATCTTTCTCTCTTCCTCAATCCAATTGCATCCAACGCGTATTTCCCTCCTCCCCAATCTCTCATGATGTCTGCATCGCCTAAGGACCAACAAGAAGAGGCAGGCGAGAGACAGCAGTCCATTGATGAATTGGACGAGCCGGAGCCTCAGCCAGAAGCCGAGAATGAAGGCGGTAAGCGTTTTTTCCCTCTTGCAAGAACGTCCCTCATATCGATCCTGTGTGATGCCCCCTCTCTGTTCATGTCACTCTGACCCCTACATTCCTTGGTTCCACTAGGCACTACCGAGACTACCGACAATCTCCCAGCAAAACGCGGTCGGGGAAGGCCCAAGGGTAGCAAAAACAAAAAGACAGCCAGCAGTACCACTGACGCGACCTCGGCCACGTCTTCTGTCCCGCGGAAGCGCGGTCGTCCTCCCAAGGTGATTATCCTTGCTCACGCTCGGAACCCTTACTAATGACCCATCTCGTTTAACAGCCTAAAACTGACCAGGAGGGCGAACCAACGCCAAAGAGACCCCGTGGTCGTCCGCCTAAGAATCCCAAGCCCCCTGCTCCTGAGGGCGGCGAGGGAACTACTGCCACTAGTGAGACTGTTGATGAGACCACAAAGAGAAAACCTGGCCGACCGAAAAAGACGGCCTCGTAATTCATCTGGCCTCCGTCCTCTATGAAATATCTTTCCCAGCTTGCTGATGGCTAGCATGTTGTTATTACATCCTTTTGTTGTTTGTTTTAGGCTATACACAACTTCACAATATCCTAGGCTTGTCTTCCTCTTCGGTTCGGTGCTGGTATCCACAGTATGGACAATCGCTCTTCGCTATTGCTTTCTGTCTGTTGACTTAGTATATAATCAGCGATGTATATTTGATGTACAATCGCTGATTGTTCGTTCTTGCATGCTAGTCGCATGAGCCTCGTGTAATGGATGGCAACGTAATATGGGTAACTTCGCTCTCGCACATGTCTGCGAACCCCCGGGAGGTAATCTCCGAAGATACAATGCTGAAATTGGCCCATAACCCTGGTTGGACCATGCCTCATTTAGCTTTCTGTTCGTTTAAAGAACACAACCAGTCAACAATGACCCTTGAGACCATCTACTATATTATATTAAGCACAGCGTTCCATTACTTGTCTATTCAACTCAATGCGTCGCAGCAGGAAGGAGAATATAGATGATGTTCCCGCGGCACCAAGCAACACCAGTCCGGCGTATCGCAACCTTGTCAAAATAGATGCTTGATGCGTTGCTTTGTGTCTAGCAGTGGCGTAACTGACATCGGGCCTAAAAGTCACCATGGTATATAATGGTAGCCATCCTCCGGGATCCATCGTCCTGAAGGGCATGCGAGAGAGGAGTGGTACAAGCGAAGACAACGGAACTGGCCTTGGTGAGCTGATGCTATACAGAACATTATCTAGAACCTTTCGAATAAGGTAGATCAAGGTGGTAACCGAGTGTCTCATCTCGATGCTGGGGCAGGGAGTCAACATAATATCAACCAAAGTGAGACGTATGATGAACTTACTAATTATCCATGGCAAGGTCACAGATGGCAACTAAATCTTGATGGCGATTCTCCGAATAGTGACTAAGAGCTGACGCCAGCCGTTCATCGATGTCGTCGGTGAGGATAGTAGTTGCAGTTACTCCTTTTTGCTCCAGAAGCACTGACAGCACCCTTACATCCTCCAAGCCACAATTCAACCCTTGGCCATAAAATGGAACCATCGAATGCGCTGCATCACCCAGTAGAATGGCACAATCCTTGTAGTGGTATGGCTTCGACTAGGATAGACCTTGATTGACCCACAAAGTTTGATTGAATTTACTGCCCATACCTTTGTACAAATGAGAGGGGACCTTGGATTCTGCAAAAAATCGTTCACTAAATTGTTTTCTCCAATAGCATGAAGAGCATCTGGAAAGTATTTATGAAACCAAGATGAAATATCCTCTGGAGTGCGCAGCCCATCCAATACGGTAATTGGCGCAAATAGAGTACAAGTGAATGTCTTGTCCTGTGATGAACAATCAGATCCGGTGACTAGCTCTGCGGACTGTACAGCTGACTACTTACTTTGTTCGGAAGAGCGATCAACATGAAGGAGTGACGGGGCCAAATGTGTAAGTGATTAGGATCCAGGGCGAAGACAGGCCGGCCATCAGCATCACGGCCAGCGGGCATTTTTAATTCGATGTATTCATCTTTAATGTATTCTTGACTGTAATCCATTCTAGAAGGATGATTTATGTTTCATGAACCCAGTCAGAGAAGGATCTACTTGCCTCGCCACTCGCATCATTTGTTGCCGAGTGATTGAGTAGCTTCCGTCAGCCCCAATCAAAAAATCAAAATTGACATTAAAATTGAGATTGGACGCAATGTCTTGGACAGTCATCATCTTATGATCAAAATCAATCGCAATAACTCTGTGATTAAACGATATCTGGACATGATCGGAAGCAGAAGCTTCATCCAACAAGCCTTCGTTGAGAAGGGCCCGGTTGATAGAATTGATGCACTGGACGTGGATATTATCAGTGATGCGGACGAAAGCGAACACTGCGATGCCGACCTGTCCATCTCTGTCATATTTCTGACTATCTAATTCTCCTGAAGGGGTGTGAATCATGCGCCCGGACATGGGTATGGCATCTTTAAGAAAACGTTGTGCCGCCGCTGGGCTGACTACTTCCAATGCAGCAATTCCCCTGTGTGAGATAGCTAGATTGATGGAACGCTTCTGGGAAGCAACCTTAGAAGAGGGAAGGCGTAAGTCTGGGAGATTCGATTGAGTGACAAAAGTTTGGATCTGAGCGTCAACCAGACCTGGACGGCTTTCGTAGACTGCCACATTCCAGCCATGCCTGAATAGCGCAGAGGCAGCCAAGCATCCTACAGGCCCAGCCCCAATAATCACAGCCTTTCGTTTGCGCTCCAAACGAGACGACATGCTGCAGAGAGATGGAACATCGGTTTATGATTTGTATGATTTGTATGATTCGGCTATTTTCGTCATCCACCCCGCCGATCGATCCGAAAGAAGACTGATCCATGGCCGGTTGATTAAATCTTGTGACGACTTCGAACCCGCAAGGCTGGGTAACGAAGGAACCAACCTTACATCAGCCTCCCAGCATGTCCCCCCTCGATACCTGCCTGAGCAGCCAATTTATCCGTCCGACTAACGGACAAGTTGGTGGGATCTTGCAGCCAGATCAAGGTAGTCGATCCCGGTCGTCAGGTCGTTCATCTTATTCAATGTTTCTGGTGTAGGCGCTGAATGCACATATCTCTGCGGTAACTCGCTCGGACTCATGTCCAAGCGCTCTCAGACTCTCGTTCAACAAGAACTCGAGGTTTGGGGCACTCGGTAAGTCTCCGTTAGCGTTTTCAGGAACTGATCTAAGCCCAACTTGTGGCACATGGCACAGTGGTGTCATAGGTCATTTTAACCACCCCCTTAATCGCCCGTGGGTAGAATATACAAATAAATTGACTCCCCTCGTGGCGGAAGTCGTGGGTAAGTTTGGTTCTTCACCAAAATCTCACAAAATCTCTGACACCAATTGATATGCTATTATCTCTTTAGGGGCAAATGAGAGGGAAGTGGCTGTCATGGCCACACTGACCAACAATCTTCATTTGATGATGGATTCCTTTTACAAACCTACTCCTGAGCGCTTCAAAATCCTTTGCGAGGCCAAAGCCTTTCCCTCGGATCAGGTCAGCAACGTAAATAAATATTGATCAAGTTCTGTGCATTGACTTGACCAGTATGCTTTCGCGTCACAGGTTCTATCCCATGGCCTCGATCCGGACCGGGCGATTTTGCAATTGAGTCCAAGGGAAGGCGAATACACCCTCAGGGAAGAAGATCTCCTCAAAACCCTAGACGAACAGGGGTCATCAATCGCCCTTGTTCTATTCAGTGGTGTTCAGTATTATACGGGCCAGTGGTTTCCTATGGAATCGATCACCAGAAAAGCCAAGGAACAGGTGGGTTCCAGCTATGATTTTCTCATATTTTGTCCCCGAAATGCGAGTTCTCAAGCTTGCTTCTTTCACATGACCAACACGTGTATTTATCTTTTGAGCTTTCAGGGCTGCATCTGCGGCTGGGATCTTGCGCATGCAGTTGGAAACGTACCTCTTCACTTGCACGACTGGAACGTTGATTTTGCTGTGTGGTGCACTTACAAATATCTGAACTCTGGGCCTGGCGGGATAGCAGGAATATTTTTGCACGAAAAATGGGATTCCATCAGGCTGCCTAAGTACGTTGTATGACTGTCCCTCACCTCAAACGATCCCTCGACAGTTTTACCTTCAAATTTAACTTTCTCTCCTACTAGGTTTGCAGGGTGGTGGGGACACGAGCTCGCGACACGCTTCGACATGCTATCCACATTCTCACCCATACCTGGTGCGCAAGGATTTCAACAGTCAAATCCCAGCGTCCTTGCCTTGGCATCTCTTTTGGGGTCTCTAGAGGTCCTCAAGGAAGCTGGGATGATGGAAGTAATTCGAGAACGTTCTTTGCAACTTACAAGAGCTTTGGAAAATTTGCTCATTAGGTCTAAGTATTTTGTTCCAACCTTCGAAGTATTGCAAAGGTACGGAAAACTAGGCTGTAATGACCCTGGATTCACCATAATCACGCCAACCGAGCCATCTTCTCGGGGAGCCCAGCTTTCTCTTGTGATTTTGCCTCCAGGTTCGGGTGCAATGCAGAAGGTTTTTGATACCCTCGTCTCGTATGGTGTCATTGGAGATGAGAGGATACCTGATGTGATTCGCCTTGCACCAGTACCTCTATACAATACCCTCGCTGACTGCGAGAATGCAGCGAAGTTTCTTGAAAAAGCTATCAGTTTGCTATGAGTATTACATACATAGCGATTCTATTTATTATACATGAAGCAAAGTTCGACTTGGTCTCACTCCTTCTGTAGTTCCATTTGAATGAATTTCTTGATAGCATCGACAAAGTCATCGGAGGACAGGATGTCGTCATGACCCTGAGTGAGAAACGTATTCAGAATTACTTGTTCATTTGAGGCTGTGAGGTATCGCAGCATCTGCTCGCTCTGGGCTAGATCGACAAGAGTATCCCCACTGGAATGAATCAACAGCCAACTGTATTTATGCCGCCTTGATCTCATCGGGTAGCTTGTTGTCGCAAAGGCGGCGTATGAATCCAGCTTTCCGAATGTAGGGGCGATAAACCAGCGAAGATAATCCGGAAAGCGGGCACTCAATAAATCAAGGTCGAAGATGCCCTCCGACAGCACGACACTCTTGACAGCATTAAGTAACATTCTGGACGGAGCGAGGGACGGAGTCGTTGCTGAGGAGTCCAGCAAGATACACGACAGCATGTGGGCACCGCAGCTATGCCCCATTAGAAATAATCGCTTTACGTCGATTGCATGACCACAGTTTAGCGGTCCATCCCAAGTTATGAGAAATTCTAAGAAGTGCAGAATGTCTTCTGTATGGGAAGGATGCTGAAGGATATTGCCGTTTGTCTCGTCTTTAGGGGTAAGCCGGTAGTTCGGCACAGCGACAGGAAACCCGGTCTGACAAGCGAGTCGCTCTGCCAGAACGATATGGTCTGCCTTGTCCTCGCTATGATTAATGGAATCATCGGAACGAGTCATAAATTTGGAGTTTGCTTACGACCGCCATGCACCGCCATGAACGAAACAGATCAGCGGCCTCGGATTCTGAGATGGACTCTGCGGCATGTATAGATCAAATTCATGGAAGGTATTGCGAGAAGGCTCTTGGATATAGGGTATATTCCGATAGATGTCCATTAGTAAGGCAAAACTGAATTTGTAGTCAGTGAGCGAGGCTCCCGGTGTTTTAGAATTTGTGTCCGTCACACCGCAGTTGCCAGACGTGACGTCATTACACTAATCCACACATAAATCCCGCTCACCCCGAACCTCCTCTCGCACCTGTTCTCTTCCCAGGAAATATGGCTTTGACCGGATCAGATATTTGCAAGGTACACACAAGCTGAATTGTGAGAATATTGAAAACTTACAATTCCAGATCATCTTCGCTATTATCTTCCCGCCTTTAGGCGTCTTTCTGGAACGTGGTTGCTGTGCAGATCTTGTAGGTCGGGAAAGCTAAACATATGGAACGTCCTTTTCACGCAAATTCCAGTTGATTAACCTCCTCCTGACAATCCTGGGTTATATGTAAGTAGCTAAAGATTGGAACCCGAGGCCCTTATTGGTTTTTCACTGCAGTCCAGGAATCATCCATGGTGAGTTGGGCATTGTTGGTGTATCTCAACTCCAGGTTTATTGCTTTTCCATAGCACTCTACATCATTTTGAAGTATTGATGTTGATACCCACTTCTCCTTCCTTGCATGCCGTAATTTACATTTTTTTCTGTATTAATTGCTATCCATACTGCGTGTCCTCATGATCATAATATCAAACGGCTGCAACTGTGCACATTTTCGTGTGTCTCATAAAAATTTTGCGAGCACTTTCTTTTCATCTATCAATTATCTAATAGTTCAAAGGCATTATACATGCATGTGAACAATCAACTTCGAGGGACGCTGTCCTCTCCTTCACTCGACTTCAACTACAGATTGAGGCGTCTGTTGGAAATCATGGGTTTTTTCGCTGTCACCGCTAGTTCAAGGATTTATTCGCTTTCTGTGTCAACGTCTTCGTCACTCTCCTGCTCATTGAACTGTTTGATCATGTGGGAGCCAATCAACCAGCACTTTACGATGCCCTCCGTTTCCGGACTTGGTTTCTGGCCTTCGCCTTTCGAGGCCGGGCGATCATGCCATCTTCGGATGTCATCTTCGTCTACAATGTCATCTTGATAAAGCGCGGCTAATATTTGACCAAAAAGTGGCATTCGTGAGGAATTTGCGCAGTGTGTCTGGGAAGATGAGGATGAGTATACTTCATATGACACGATTCAGGTTTGGATTTGTCTCACCTGCAAGAGACACACAGTTTCCACAGCATCAACACCTCCAATCCTGTCAATCAAGGCACCCCATCTGCTAATCACGGAGATAATCTCCTTCCTCTGCTGAATAACACCTGAATCCACGAGCGGTATTCTTTCAACAATTGCTGCGATGACAGCTTCCCTGACACGCGTCAAGGATACGTTGCTCGCCATACGTAAGGTTTTAAGTTCTACAGCTGCATTGTCAACTGAATGATCTTCGTAGAAGGCACGATCAAGGGACTGCTTGACTTCAGCTCGGAATTCTTTTTCAGCGTCGTCAGAGAGAGTATGGATACCAGAGGGAGCCGAAATAATTGGCAGTGCCGAGAGTGATTGATCATCATACTGAGAATCAGTCTCTTCGTCTGACGAATTTGGTCCATCCTCAGATGTCTCTGAACCTGCGTCCGAGGATATGATGCTAGACATATCATCCCCTATCATATCAATCCACCTCAGAAATAATAAGCCAACAATACATGAGAATATACAGACCAAGTCTCATGAACCGTCGGTTCCTAAAATTTTCAACATCACTTAAGTCTTCGTCGTCGTCAGGTGGTCCTCTCGGCCACAAAAGTGCGTTGGACTTTACTCCCAAGTCTATGCTTCCTTTAAGCAAATTATGGTCTATGTAATATGGTTAATATCACCCGGAAATATGATAAAGACCTAACCTCGTTCTACATCCTCGAGATCCGAATCTATTTCATCAGAATCGTCGTTTGCTGGGTCTCTTTGGGCAGATAAGCGTTCAAAAGGTGACAGCATGACGTTTGGTCCAATGACAACACCATCACCAATGAGGGAACCATTTGAAACTCGGGTGTTCTCCTTGATGGAACAACCATATCCGATGATCGATCTTTGGATTTTACAGTTGGGTCCAACAATGGTGTCGTCAAAGATATACGAATTATCAATGACAGTACCTGTACCAATAACGCAATTCCGGCCAATCACAGACGATATGACTTGAACTTGTTCGGCAATCGTGGTTGAGGATCCAATCAGAGTACTGGTGCCAATTTTGCAGGTTCTGGCAGATAAAATATGAAAATCACTCTTATTTGTGTTATGTGACGCCCACATACCGGGCCAGGACAACAGAACCGTCTTTGGCAAAGTAGCGATTTCCTCTGCGGTGCTCGTAGTTGTGGCCACTCGGATGATTGTCATCCGGAACGAGCGGAAAGGCCCACCTTGACAGGATATCCTTACTGGAGATGTTGTTAAGACGATTGGAGACAGCTTTGAAGCAAAAGGCACCAGCCTGATAGATTCATAGCTTCGCGTGTCTGAAACTCGGGCAGCATATCCTTCCTGTGCAACATACAGGTGGATGCTTTTCATCAACAAATCTGACGTTAGGACTCCATGGACGAAGTCGCGGCGAATGTCACCATAATCAAAGTTGTCTTGAAAAAGGGATGGCACCTGGGATCATGCCAAATTCCAGAGAAAATCCAGAGAGATAACCGGGCATACACACTTCTACAGAGCATATGTCAATCGAACAATCAATGAGATCATTTCGTATTTCGATTTCGGAATGTTCAGCCAATATTTCGCGAGGTATCTTTGCCAATTTCGCTGATGGAAATCCAGTACAGATTGATAGTGAAGGCATTCCGAAGTAACAGAATCAACGACGAAGATTGAGGAATCACCTCGAGTCCTATGAAGTGTGAGAGAAGAACAAAGTGTTCAGCTAGAGTGATATCTTACCTTGTCCTATGCTGAGCACCACTTTCTTTGACAACGATTGTCATGATAGCATCCTTGTTGACTTTTCGACGTTCTTTATGGACCCGTACAACCTCATCGATCCTGATATTACTGACTAGATCCCCCATAACTAGGACAAAGTCACTTGATACCAGTCCTCTAGTATAGATGTCGCGCATAGCATCCCCCGGGGAGTAAGTTTCTTTCGAAGTCATAATAGGAACAATTATCATTCCCGAGCCCGGTTTCGACCATTTCGATTCTCTGTCCACAGAATCAACATCACGGGTCATCCTCAGTACTGGAGAAATTACTTGATTGCTTCTTTGACTTGATCGGCGTGAGACCGACATATCACAAACACTTCTTGAACGCCCTGCTAAAGCGAGCGACTCAAAAGTCCAGTCAAGAAGAGGTGCATTGCATATAGGTAGCAGACACTGTTCTAATGATGATCAGAACATAATCAAACAAATTGCTTGGAGAATCTTACGCGAGGCTTGCGAGAAGTAAGCGGTCTAAACCGCTTGTTAAAACTATCCGCAAGGACAACAGCCTGCAATAATTCCTCATCATCAACAATCTCCTTGGGAATATTGGTCTGTGGAGGCATGAAAGAAAGGCAAGAATGACACCATACTCAAGTTCATGACTCATACCATGCCAGATCAGGAAATCAGGGAAACAACTCAGTTCAGGAAACAAATTACATTGGAGCACGATCCAGTAGAATCAGGAGGTCGAGAGTAAGCGAATGGATCGAGTATTAAGCATTGAAGGTGAGACTAGTCATGAAAATCATAAGCAACAAATCCAAACATAACATAATTGATCCACAGAGAAGGGATGGAGAAGGGAAGAGCAAGAACAATCGTAATTAAAAAACTCGTCATAGTCATTCGAGGACACCCAAGAAACCTGATATAAGACTCTATCCTTACGCTGCCGCGGCGACGACGGATTCACATTAGCAGTAGGGGTAGTTTCAGTGGTGGCCTCCTGAGGCTTTGACTCGGTAGCAGGAGTAGAATCAGAGGCAGGATGAGTAAGGGGAGCTACAGGAGTTGGTTCCTCAATTTTGGGAGGGTTCTCATCAACTTTGGCGGATGTAGGAGCCTCGGACTTAGACTTGGACCTGAAGTTGGGAATGAAACTCGACAAACGTTTTTTCGGCTTTGAGACCCCGTCCTCCTTCTTTTCCTCTCTCTTTTCTGCCTTCTAACGATCATGTCAATAGAATTGTGCAGAAGGGACTCGAGACATACGAACCTTGGCATCAGCAGTAGAAGGGGCAGCTATGGTAGCTTCACTGTTATAACGTCAGAATCTTAGTGTGAGAATTGGCTGATGTTCAACTTACGTCTCTTTCGCAGGGTCAGCAGCAAGAGCCTCCTCTGCTCTGGGGGTCTCAACAGCAGGTTCCGCGATGACTGTCTCCTCCTTGGGGGTGTCCTCAACAACAGGCGCGTCGGCTTCTTCTTTCTTCTCCTTTTTGGGAGACTTGGGGCCACCTTTCGCCTTGTCCTTGATGGTAGCGAAGAACTTGATGAACGGGTTGGGGCTTTTAGGCCTCTCTTCCTTTGGGGTCTCGGTCTTGACCTGCTGATACATAAGACATCAATACACCGGGTGATTAGACAGAAACACATACAGGCTTGGCCTCTTCCTTTGAAGGAGCCTCCGGGGCCACAGGAGCAACTTCGCCCTCAATTGGAGCAGGAGTAGCCTCAGCCGAAGCCGGGGTCTCCTCAACCTCCTCCTGCTGAGCCTCCTGCGAAACGTGTCAAATCAATGCTCCGGAGCAGAGCAAGTGACTTACTGTGGCGGCAGCGGTGGGCTCTTCAACCTTGGATATCTCAGCAGCGGGAGCTGGGGTAGCTTCAACAGGGTTAGCCTCAACGACAGGCGTGAGTGGTAGCGGCGGCTTCAGGAGCAGACATTATGAAAATGTGGTTCGTGAGCTGAAACGGTATGCATTAGATGCAGAGTCGCAGGCAAGCAAGCAGACATACACGAATAGGGTATCAAATATAGAGAAAGAAATGCGTGCTACGCAGCCTGTGGACCCACTTGGGAGGTGAGAGAAAATAGGGAAGAAGGGATGAGAATTCCGGTGTGCTCTCTATTTATTTGGGTCGTCATGTTTGGACATTTGTTTGTTTGGTGTCTATCCTTGTTTACATGACAGGGTCGTTTCCATGTTGTCAGTTATTCCACCCATCCCCAAATATTACCGTGAGTTTGTAAGCCAGAGTAGTTCCGTGGATGCTATCTGCACGTTAGATTGAGGGGCAACTGTGATTTGTCTCGGGCTAAGGACTGTACTGGCTAGAGATGGCATTCTTGAACGCAGCTGAATCATGTCAGCGGATTGTTTAAATGTATTTATCAATCCCTGCCCCTCCTTTTCCAACCCGCCTCTGGCCAAGTTGTGATCCAATTCCCGCCATCAAAAGAAGACGGCAACTAGTGCATCGCTAGGGCGCTAATAATGTTGTCCACGTGAAATGTGCTCTATCTCCTTCCAGATGGACGTACAGATTCTCATGTGAATTGTCAGAACAAGATTATTCATTGTATTCACCCTGACCTCCACTCTGAGCTTCCCAGCTCGCCCCATCTGCTTATGACTTTCTCCTTAATGACAGAACTAACGGATCGGCCAAGTTCGACTTATGGGGTTATTAACGATCCAAAAGATTGACTTTCCTCGTGTATCTTGTGACCTCTCTCTGTTATTCTTTGTTTCGGCATACATTCTTGACCTCCATATCTCTTGTGTCACGGCTACTTCCTGATATGGGTATTTGCAAACCGTTAAGTACATTCCATGCCTCTATTTGGCAATTCCCTATACAGGTTGGGTAGGAATTATCCCTTATGGCAGAAAAAACCATAAAATGAATAGTTTTTCACACAGCCAAGGACTTGAGCCACTTGAAAAGAAGAAAAAAACTTACCAAAAAAAGTAGCTAGTACACAATGAACCATGAATTTTTAGCTATGTATTCAAAGTAATCCATAATCAAGAATTAAGATAGTTTGTTTGTACAAGGCTTGTGTGATAAGAGATTAGGGTCCACCAGAGGTGGGGTATACCCTTAGGATAGAGGTAAGGGTAGGAGTAAGGGTAGTAAAAGTCTACTCTTGACTTTACCCTTGGCTGAAGAGCAAGAGTTGTCATATACCAAAAATTCAGTATTATTTAATATTTATTTTCATTTTATTTATCAATTTTGCTTCTAAACTCCTAATTTGTTCATTGCTTCTTTCCTTTAACCACCACCATCTCCCTCCTTGAGGCCATGATGGCTCTTGGGGAATATAAGGGCAATGTAAGGGTAACTGGAGCAGAGTAAACTCTAGGAGAATCCTTAGTTATATTGTACTCCTAAGTTATATTACAACTTACCTCTAGGAGAATTCTTAGAGTTTAGGATAAGGCTCCTAGAGGTGTACTCTTGTTGTACAACTTAAGTCAAGTTAACTTAGCAGCTAAGTCTTTTGAGGGTTATAAAGAGAACTCAATGGAGTTCTTGCTCAATTATGCCAGCTACTTATACAAGTATACTATTTACCCTCATTTACATTGATAGTATTCTACAACCAGTCAAGAGGCTGCTGGTTCAATTCCCTTGTCTATCATTCTATAAATACATATCTTTGATCATAGTCAAGGCAACTCATAATAGTGAAGATCTTGTGCCCTAGCAGACATAACTTGAGTAAGATCAAAAACCTTTTACTTTGACCTTGAGGCATTAATACTATATCTCAACAACAATATAACAACCTCCTGAGCAACATGCTCAAAGAAAAGTGAGCCCTTACTTCACTAAGGGTATAGTTAGAGAGAAGAAGAGAAAGAGAATATTGGAGCTGTATATAAGACCTTAGACTGTAATGACTTAGATCCACTCCCAGTTTGAGTTGACAAGGAGAACTTGATAGAGTTCTCATTTGATTGCTGTATACTACTTATACACATTCTATATTTACTTCTATTTATAAAGTTTCATGTATCTCCTTTGAGTTATTTTCTCTTGTATATCTGTTGATTTCATAATTAAATGAAAAGAAAAAGAAAAGAAATATAAATAATAACTTAGCCATTTGGCTAAGTCATGATACTACCCCTTTCTCAAGATTCCTTGTCTTGAGGATTTTTCACAATTCATTGTATAGGTCTTTAATATTTTCCATTTCATTGTTATCTTCTTCTGTCTATTCTTTAAGTCTTGAATTTTTCTGGTTGGTCACAACTTCCCACCTAGTTGTCTACTCTTTCTCCTTGCTGTATCTTTTGTAGGCTAGCTGCCCACACCACTTCCTCATTCCACTTCCTCTTCTTCTTAACTTCAATATTTAGATACTTCCATTTGAAATGCTCAACACCCCAATATCTGAAGCATTTAACCTTTTCTACCATCTAATTTCTCCTTATCCTTACTTCTTCTCTCACCCCATATCTCATCACTCTACTTGACAACACTTTAAATTTATTTCTGGAGATCAGTTTTCCCTTCTTCTTCTTATTCTTGTTCCTGCAGTTACAGGCCAGATGTCCAAACTTTTTACAGCTCCAACATTTTCTTCTATCTCTTTTTTCTAGTTTTGCCCTTAGTTTAGTGAGGGCGCACTGTTGATTGAGCATGCTGCTTATAAGAGAGTTGTATTAATCTAGAAATATAGTGCTATATCTCCAGCAAAGTCAGAATAGAAAATGATCTCACTAATATTACATCTACTAGGGCATAAGATCTTCACCCAGCTAGATATCTACTGCCTTATTTACTACTGCCCTAATACTATGGTTATACTATCACCCCAAGGAGAGGATCTCTAACCTAAACACCTTCCTAAGGATATAGCATTATTCCTTTGTATGTACAGCCTACAATGGGACTTCAGTACGAGGTTTATAAAGTGAAAAGGTATAAGTAACTACTGGCAACACTACTCAATTAGTAGGTCAGGTCTTAGACACAATACCTAAGCTTGATACTGCACTTCCACTGATAGTCTCTAACTAACTATTAAGTTCCCTTAAGCCAAGGGCCTGGCTATATATAGAGATGACTAGTGATCATAATGACCACTAGTTGAGGATTGAAAAGATTATAAGAGTTAAGATAAGCAAGGTCCAAGACAGACAATGCTCTGAATATAGAATTGAGTTCTAGTATAAGACCTTAGACTATAATGACTTAGATCCACTCCTAGCTTGAGTTAACAAGGAGAACTCGATAGAGTTTTCATTTGATTGCTGTATACTACTTATACACATTCTGTATTTACTTCTATTTATAAAGTTCCATGCATCTTCTTTGAGTTATTTCTTTTCATGCATCTATTGATTTCATAATTAAATAAAAAGAAAAAGAAAAGAAATATAAATAATGACTTGACCAAATGGCCAAGTCATAACACTGTAGGAAGTTCAGGTACCTGGCCCATAACTACAGGACAAAGAAAAAAGAGAAGAAGGAGAAAAGAAAAAAACCCCAAAATAGATATAAAATATTGGTAACTAGGGTAATACAGTATAGAATGAAAGATGAAGTAGAGGTGAGATGGTAGGAAAGAGTGGAGGAAGTAAAGTGTTTTAGATGTTGGAGAATTGGGCATTACAAATGGAAATATCCAAATATAAAAGTAGAATGTACAAACATTGAGGACCTTGTATCTCCATGGGATCTTATTGCCTTAGGATCTATTTATAGCCAAAAGAAACACATTGAAAAGAGCTTCATGATAGTCATTGAAGCAAATGATTACATTAAGTAGTTCTAGAGATATCAGTAATTTAGTGTCTGATGACTTAGTGATTACTGACTGATCTACTAATAACTCAGTGAATACTGATTGCCTTGAGATGTTTTTGATACCATTTGAAAGGTCTTCTTAAGGGCTTTTAGTGGCCATTTAGATTGTCAAAATCAGTCAAGTATTCCCAGAGTTATAGTCCAAATGAAGTTTGTGACAACTGGAAGAAAGCAGCCATAGTGGGATTGGAGAGTAGTAGTGTGTCCTGTATAGAGAAAAGTGTAGCAAAGTGGCACATAGACAGAAGTTCCAAAAGGTACAGCAAGAGAGAGAGGTATAGAGAAGAACATGAGAAGAACGTTTAAAATGCTAAGAGAAGTATAGTTAAATATAGGAGTAGAGAAAGTAGATATGCATGAGGGTATAACAGTGAAAACACTCTTGGATAGTGGTGTAACAGGAATGTTTATAGATAAAAGAATAACAGCTAGACATAGGTTTAGATTACAGAAGCTAGAAAGACCAGTGACAGTAAGGAATGTAGATGAAACAAACAATAGTGGAAAAGTAATTATACATTAGATAGAAGTCAATGTGTACTATAAAAACCATATTGAAAAAATAAGAATGGACATATATGACTTAGAAAGGATAGATGTGATATTGGGTATGCCATAGCTACAAGCCCATAATCCAGAAATCAACTGGAAGATAGGAGAGGTTAAAATAACAAGATGTCCACCACTATATGGGAGAAATATTAAGTCAAAAGAAGAGAAGAAAGTAAAATAAGTAGTTACTCTAGAGGAAGAAAAGATTGTAAAATGGGCTGTAGATAATAAAAAAAATTGAGAAAGAGAAGAGAAAGTCAGGGCAGATCATAGAAAAATTGAGGAAATAGTTCCAAAGAAATTCCTGAAGTGGAGAAAGGTATTTGGAAAGATGGAGTCAGAAAGAATGCCTACGAGAAAAGTCTAGGATCATGCTATAGATCTCAAAGAGATGTTCAAACCTAAAAAAAAGAGAATCTATCCATTATTAAAAGACAAAAGGAAAGAGGTCCCAAAATTTGTAAATGACCAACTTAGGAAGGAGTATATTAGACCATCAAAATCCCCTTAGACATCACCAGTATTCTTTGTGGTAAAGAAAGATGGAAGTAAAAGAATAGTAATAGACTACTATAGCCTAAACAACCAGACAATAAAGAATAATTATCCGCTACCATTGATTATGGAATTGATAGATATAATAGAGAGTAAGAAGGTATTCACTAAAATGGACTTATGGTAGAGGTTTAATAATATGAGAATTAAAGAGGGAAATGAGTGGAAGGGAGCATTCATAATACACATAGGATCCTTTAAACCAATGGTTATGTTCTTTGGGATAATAAACTTACCAGCTATATTTCAGATGATAATGAACAAAATCCTGAGAGATATGATCAATAAAGAAAAAGTAGTTGCATTTGTGGATGATGTCTTGGTTAGAACAGAAACAGAAAAAGGACATGATAAAATTATAAAGGAGATATTAAAGAGACTGGAGGAGAATAACTTATATATAAAGCCAGAAAAATGTACATGGAAAGTAAGAAAGATAGGATTTCTAGGAGTGGTAATAGAGCCCAATGGTATAGAGATAGAGAGAGAAAAGGTGGAAGAAGTATTAAGTTGACCAGAGCCAAAGAACATTAAAGATGTTAGGAAATTCCTAGACTTTGCAAACTATTATCAGAGGTTTATTAAGGATTTCACTTGAGTAGCCAGGTCAATAAATATGTTAACAAAGAAGAATGTAAAATAGCAGTGGAGAGAAAAACAACAATGAGTATTTAATGAGCTCAAGAAAGTCTTTACAACTAGACTAGTATTAGTGATACCTGATCTTGATAAAGAATTTAGGATAGAAGCAGATATGTCAAATAAGTAAAAGTGAATAGGAACAATAAGGATGAAACATTAGTAAAGTCTGAATGGCTAGAAGTTAGGAAAATAGAAAAGGTAAAAGTAATCATAGAATGGGTAGATCTACTAGGGAAAGTAAAGAAGTCAAAAGTAAAAGACAATGAGGTAGTTAAAGTAGTAGAAGAAATAAAACAAGCAGGGGTAAAGATGCTAAGAGATAAGGAGTGGAGGAAAGTAGACAGCATAATATATAAAGAGAAAAAAGTATATATGCCTAAAGATGATATATTAAGAGCAGAAATAATTAGGCTGCATCATAATATACTAGTAAGAGAATATAGAGGACAGTGGAAGACAGTGGAGTTGATCACTCGAAAACTTCTGGTGACTAGGAGTAACTAAAGAGATAAAATAATATATAGAGGAATATGATTCTTGCCAGAGAAACAAAAACTGCACAGAACAGCCAGTAGGCAAATTAATGCCTAATTCAATACCTGAGAAACCTTGGATACATATATTAGCAGATTTCATTACCAAACTGCCATTAGCATAGGGATATAACTCAATCTTAGTAGTGGTAGATAGATTAACAAAAATAGTTCATTTTATCTCTACTATAGAGAGAACATCAATAGAAGGGCTAGCTAGGTTGTTTAGAGATAACATGTGAAAGTTGTATGGATTGCCTGGAAGTATTATCTCAGATAGAGGACCTAAGTTTGTAGCAAGACTAATAAGGGAGTTGAATAGGATATTAGAGATCAAAAGCAAGATGTTGACAGCATTCTACCCTCAGATAGATAGACAAACAGAAAGGGTTAATCAGGAGTTGGAATAGTACTTAAGGATATTTATTGACCATAGGCAGGAGCAGTGGCCAGACTGGTTAGGAACAGTAGAGTTCATATACAACAATAAAGTACACTTAAGTACAAAGACATCACCCTTCAAGGTAAACTATGGGCAAGATCCTAGGATGGGGTTCAAAGTAAGGAAGAAAAGAAAGTATAAAAGAGCAGAGAAATTTGTGACAAAAATAAAAGAGATTCAAGATGAAGCAAAAGTAGTGCTAGAAAAAGTACAAGAGGAGATAAAGAAGTATGCAAATAGAAAGAGGGCAGAAGTTGATAAGTATAAAGTAGGAGATCTAGCGATGCTAAGCACTAAGGATCTGAAATATCAGATGATTGAAAAAAGAACAGAGAAGTTGAAACGGAAAGATTTGTAGAATCTTATAAAATCAAGAAGATTGTATCAACAAATGCAGTGGAACTGAAACTACTGGCTACTATTAAAATACATCCAGTAGTCAATGTGAGTAGAATACAAAGATATATAGGGTGAGTAGAGGAACAGAGAAAAAAGCAGCCTGCTCTAGTTATAATCAAAGAAGAAGAAGAATAGGAGGTAGAAAGGATATTGAATTATCACAAATGGCCACTTACTGATTTGTGAGTTGATGATTTAATAATCAAAAGGCTCAAAAAAGTAAAGTTTAGACAGTAGCAAAAGATGTTGTTAAGTCTAAGGTTTATTCTCAGACATACAATCTTTAAATACATGATTGTGGTGGTCTATGTACCAGAATAGCCTACCACATGATCACTACCTATTGTTTTACATATAGAAGTGCTATTGTTCTTGAAATAGAGATAACCTAACCATCTTAGGGCAGTCCTTTTGTTCTATTCAAGGACAGATGATAATCTATGGATAAAGATCAGTTGTTATATACAAACATTAAGGACCTTGTATCTCCATGGGATCTTATTGCCTCTGGATCTATTTATGGACAAAAGAAGCACATTGAAGAGAGCTTTCATGATAGTCATTGAAGCAAACAATTACATTAAGCAGTTCCAGAGATATTAGCAATTTAGTGTCTGATGACTTAATGATCATTAACTGATCTGCTAATAACTTAGTGAATACTGATTGCCTTGAGATGTTTTTGGTACTGTTTGAAAGGTCTTCTTAAGGGCTTTCAGTGGCCATTTAGATTGTTGAAATCAGTCAAGTATTCCCAGAGTTATGGTCCAAATAAAGTTTGTGACAGTAAGGATGAAAAATAGAAGCCAGTAGCTTTTATCTCAAAATCATTGAATGAAGCAGAAAGGAATTATGAGATTCATGATAGAGAGATGTTGGCAATCATCAGATGTCTAGAAGAGTGAAGGTATTTACTGGAAGGTGCACAAGGCAGATTTGAGATCTAGAACAATCATAAAAACCTTAAATATTTCATGAACAGCCAGAAGTTAAACAAAAGACAAGTACAATGGGCCCTGTATCTATCAAGATTTGACTTCCACCTGAAACATATGCCAGGGAGTAGTATGGGGTGAGTAGACAGCCTAAACAGATAACTAGACTGGCAAATTGGCATAGAGAGAGATAATAAGAATAGTGTACTAGTAAAAAAGGAGTGGTTAGAAGTGAGAGCAATGCAGGTGATGGAAGTGGTAATTGAAGGAGTAGATCTGCTAGAGAAAATCAGAAAGTCAGATGTAAAAGATAATGAAGTGATAAAAGTAGTAGAGAAGATGAAGCAAACAAGGGTAAAGATATCAAGAGATGAAGAATAGAGAGAAGAGAATGGCCTAATACTAAGAGATAAGAAGGTATATATGCTATAAGATGAGAAGTTAAGGATAGAAGTAATCTGGTTACACTATGATACACTAGTAAGAGGACATAGAGAACAGTGAGAAGACTTTGGTAGCCAGGAGTAATAAAAGAAGTCAAGAAGTATATAGAATCTTATAATACATGCCAAAGAAACAAAAATTGCACAGAGGCACTGGCAGAAAAATTAATGCCTAATACAGTACCAGAAAAACCCTAGAGTCATATAATAGCAGACTTCATTACAAAGTTACCACTAGCATAGGGATATGATACAATCCTGGTAGTATGTGATAGAATGACAAAAATGGTACACTTTATGCCTACTATAGAAAAAACTTTGGCAAAAGGAGTAGCAAGACTGTTCTAAGATAATGTCTGAAAATTACACAGATTACCAGAAAGTATTATAATGGATAGAGAAGCACAGTTTGCAGCAGGAATAATAAGAGAGTTAAATCAAATATTGGAGATCAACACCAAATTGTCAACAGCCTATCATCTACAAATAGATAGTCAGATAGAAAAAATTAATCAGAAACTAGAACAATACTTGAGAATGTGCATTGATTATAGTTAGGAACAGTGACCAGATTGGTTAGCAATAGCAGAATTTGCATACAACAACAAAGTACAGACAAGTACAAAAGTGTTGCCATTCAAGGCAAATAATAGACAAAACCCACATATGGAATTTGAGATGAGAAAAAAGGAGAAGTTTGAGAGAGCAGAAGAGTTTGTAAAAAGAATAAAAGAAGTACATAAGAAAGCAGAGGCAGCACTGAGGAAGAGTCAAGAAGAAATAAGGAAATATGAATAGAAAAAGAAACAAGCCAGAGAAGTATAGAGTGGGTGACTGGATGCTTTTGAACACAAAAGATCTTAAGTTCCAAATGAAGAAAAGATGTTTAGAAAAATTGATGGAGTAATTTATGGGTCCTTATAAAATGAAAAGAATTCTATCAACAAATGCAATTAAACTGAAGTTACCAAGTACAATAAAAATACATCCAGTAGTAGATGTTAGTAGAGTACATATGTATAAAGATCAAGTAAAGGGCCATAAAAAGGAATGGCTCTTCCAGTAATAATCAAAGGAAAAGAAGAATATAAAGTGGAAAAAATATTAAATAAAAGGAAGTTTAGAGGGAAGAATAGGTATCTAGTATAATAGAAGGGATATACAGCAGAAGAAGACACTTGGAAACCAAGAGAGAACTTAGGGAATGCAAGGGACCTAGTAGAAAGGTTCAAAGAAGAGTATAGAAGAGAAGTCAAAATAAGCAAGAAAAGAAGATTGTAGAGAGTTTCATAAAGGAGAATTACCAGAGAGATATATAGCAAAGACACTGTATGGATAGAATGATAAGAGGTTTGATCAGGAATATTGGGAACAATTGGAAAGAAATTGGAGATGTTAGAAAGGAATACAAAGGAAAAGAATACTGGAAATGATTCAGGAAGAAGAAGAAAAACAAGAAATGGAAAAACCAAGGGTAGAAGAGTAGGACAAAGAAGATGAAATAGGTAATCTACAAGACCTATACAATGAATTGTAAAAGTCCTTGGGATAAGGACCTTTAAGCAAGGGGATACTATTATAAGTTGCCTTGACTATGACCAAAGATATGTATTTATAGAATAATGGACAAGAGAATTGAACCAGTAGTCTCTTGGCTGGTTGTAGAATACCATCAATATAAACAAGGGCAAATAGTATACTTGTATAAGTAGCTGGCACAATTGAGCAAGAACTTTATCAAGTTCTTTTTGTAACTCTCAAAAACTTAGCTGCTAAGTCAACTTGACTTGAGTTGCACAACATTCATCTAGCTAGATATCTACTGCCTTACTAACTACTGCTCTAGTACTAGGGTTGCACTATTACCTTTAAGAAGAGAATCTCTACTCTAAGCAGCTTCTTAAGAATACACTGCTATTCCTCTGTATGTATGGATCATAGTGGATTCCCGGCACAAGGTTAATAAAGTGAAAGAGTACAAGTAATTTACTAAATACCACCCAATTGCAAGGTCAGGTCTTGAATATAATACCTGGGTTTAGTATTATACTACTACTGGTAGTTCCTAACTGACTACCAAGTCTCCTTAAGCTAAGGGCCTAGTTATATATGGAGATGACTAGTGATTGCAATAATCACTAGTCAAGAGTTGAAATAATGTAAGAGTAAAAGAGTAGACAAGGCTTAAGGTGAACAGTGTTTAAGAAGTAGAATCAAGTTCTTCTATTGTATGACTCAAGTCAAGTTGACTTAGCAGCTAAGTCTTTGAGGGTTACAAAGAGAACTTGATGGAGTTCTCACTCAATTGTACCAGCTACTTATATAAGTATGCCATTTGCTCTCATTTACATTGATGGTATTCTACAACTAGCCAAGAGACTGCTAGTTCAATTCTCTTGTCTATCATTTTATAAATATATATTTTTGGCTATAGTCAAAGTGACTCATGACAACTCTACAACATATACTGTTATAGTCTGTTTGTCTCTGATTCTACAGTCCTATTGTAGTGACTTAGTCTAAGATAACTTAATCACCCTTCTAGTCTAAGTTAACAAGAAGAACTCGATAGAGTTCCTATTCAATTGTTGTATACTATTTATATATATTCTTGTATTTACTTCTATTTATAAAGTTCTGTACATCTCTTTTGAGTTATTTCCTCTTGCACATCCATTGATTTCCTAATTAAAAAAAAAGAAAAAGAAAAGAGATATAAATAATAACCTAACTATTTGGTCAAGTTTGTCACAAACTTCATTTGGACCATAACTCTGGGAATACTTGACCTATTTCAATAATATAAATGGCTACCAAAAGCCCTTAAGAAGACCTTTCAAACAGTACCAAAAATATCTCAAAGCAATCAGTATTTACCAAGTTATCAGTAGATTAGTCAGTGATTACCAAGTCACCAGACACTAAACTGCCAATATCTCGGGAACTACTTAATGTAATTGTTTGCTTCAATGACTATCATGAAGCTCTCTTCAATGTGCTTTTTTCAGCTATAAATAGATCCAGAGGCAATAAGATCCCATGGAGATACAAGGTCCTTAATGTTTGCATATAACAACTGATCTTTATCTATAGATTATCATCTGTTCTTGAATAGAACAAAGGACTGCCCTAAGATGGTTAGGTTATTTCTATTTCAAGAACAATAGTACTCCTATATATAGAACAATAGGTAGTGATTATGTGGTAGGCTGTTCTAGTGCATAAACCACTACAATCATATATTTAAGAACTATATGTCTAAGGATAAACCTTAGACTTAACAATATCTTTTGCTACTGTCTAAACTTTACTTTTTTGAGCCTTTTGATTATTAAATCATCAACTCACAAATCAGTAAGTGGCTATTTGTGATAGTCTCCATATTGGTCTCGATGATTAAGTATAGCTGTAATCATTATTGCCTGCTGATGACTGCCTGGGTTAGTCATGTCTGTCCCAGCTAAGAATATGGTTGCTGGGGTCCTCATCTCCTATGTCATCCAATAGGGAAGATCCACTGATATCCAGCTCAAGGTAAAGTTCATTAGTTCTTGCTTCTACATCTCGTATTTTATGGGCTTTACTAGCACATGTATCCAGGCACCTGGTAAACTCCCATTGACCTTTTCACCAATCAATATTTGGATTATACTTATACAAGTACAAATACCCAATCATCATCTCTTTATTCCCTAAGTTGGTGACAAAGAGATGCTAGGTCATCCTATACGATCCAATTTCTATATAAGCTTGGACATACTCAGTTATATATCCTGCCTTGTTGGAAGTGCCATCTGTATTGATTACACAATATGGATTTGCCAGTTTATAAGTTACCAGGTTATTATTTTCCACAACAACTCTGTTGACAAAGTTTATGGTAGTTTCCAAATCAACTAAAGTCTCAGTCTGTACTTTCTTTTTCATATACCCAAAGTGTAACTGGAATTTTAAAGGAGGTAGTCTTGTTGCATGCTATATTATTACAAGATTCCAGTACTACTTCTGACTTTTGCAAGCTAATAGAGAATACACTTTCCTCCGACTGTAGATTACAGACATTATACTCTACAGTCCCAAGAGAAAATTCAATTTGGGTATCCCCTTTCCCTTTTCTACTTGGGGAACAGGATCAGAGATTTCCTCAATTGACGCGCTATTAATTTTGACATCCTTAGAAGAGGAATTTAGGGTCATTACTATCTTCCTCCAGTATCTTTATCAGCTGTGCTCTAAACAACTGATTTTTATTTTTGCTTGGACCCAGTGGAGATAGTTTCTAGGGAAGAGGTCTTATAAGGATGCTTGTTCTCATTACTTGACTTGTCGTAACAGTCTACTGTATTGTATGTCTTTGACTTATTCTTAAAGCCTTTTCCAGTACATATCTGACAGTATCGCAAGCTCTTCCCTTTCTTTCTCTGAATCTCATCTATTTCTATTATATCCGGGTCCTTCTTTCCTCCACTCTTCTCTCCAATTGCCTCTGGACCAAATATTGCACCCTGGGCCTTGTCCAGATGTAAGGCCTTATATGCTTGCATCAACAATTTGAGGTAGTCATTCTATGTTTTTGGAGACTGATTTGTAATTTTATAGATGACAAGCACATTTCACAGTTCATTAGGAATGACCTCCATTTTGTCAATATAAACTTTATTACTATAGTTGACAATTCTTGCCAATGTCCTATATCATTCTGCATACTTGACAAAGTTCTTTTTTGCTAGGTTCTTGTTGACCCAGAGTGCTGTTAATTCCTTCTTTGCTCTCTCCTTGTCATCTTGTTGTCTGTAAATATTTTTGAGTTCTTGGACAAAGTTGCCCCAAGAACCAACACTTAATCCTGCCTGAACCTTATTATAATATAATTTCATATATGTGCTAGTAGGAGTACATAAACAGGTGAGAGCACATATGATTTTCTGATCATCTGATATAATACCAGATGCTGAACAATAGAGAGCAATCTGGCTCAACCAATCATGCAGATGCATCTTATTTTCAGAGCCTGCAAATATTGGTAGCTCTGGCACCTTGGTTTTGGAGGTGATATTTCCTCTAGAGAGCCTTGTCAGCTCTCTCCGAAGATAGGTGACTTCTGCCTCCAAAGTTACAATTCTGTTGTATACAGTGGTCAAGGCACTGTTATAATGGTTGATTGCTCCATTAAGCACCTGGTCAATATAGTTCTTGAGAAGAAGAGAAGTTCCTTGATATACATTTTGCAGTATTTGTATCTCAGTCTCATCCCAGGACATGTACTCAGTGCTTATGCCATCTTTGACAAGCACATCCCAATTTTCAGTACTGAAATCAGAAAGGGAAACAGTAGTAGTAAAGTTGTCGAAAGTCGATATATCTATTTAAGTAATTAATTACAGTTCTTGAGTATGTTTTCAAGGGGATAAAAGGAAAAAATGCCCAAATTTAGCCTTTTAATGCTATTATGTTATACTGAATACCATTTCAATAGTATTATGTCTATGGAATAGTGATATTGAGCTCTAGAGGAGCTTTACAAATCTCTGGTACTCTAGTAGCTGGTTTGAAAAGATCCACATTCTTCAGATACTTACAAGTGCCTTTCAGTATTCTTTACTCCTTAGCTGTAAGCTTGTGACCAATTTTGTCCAGCTCTATAATTACATCCTGCAGTTGATTGGACCATTTTCACAGTGAGTCATACTGTGGATCCTCAGCCCAGGTCTTGTTCTCACTCATTTTAGTAAAAAATAGTAATATGCAATCCAAGGTGGGTTCCAGGAGTTCTTTGTACTCCTTTATGCATAATAACTTCTTGGTTTTGTGAAAATATAATTCTGGGGGGCAGAATGCAAAGTAGAAATCATCTACTTTGTACTAGCAAGGATCTGCTTCAATGAATCTATCATAGAGTTTAGTAGATAGAGTGGGTTCCATTTCTATTCTTTCTAGCAATGACTTCTCTGTCACACTCTCCTTTTTCAGTGAGAGGCATTCAGCAAGAGTCTTGGTATTTCTGATGGTGGGCATGACTTGGGGGCAAAAGTGAGCACAACATCCCTAGTTCAGTGGATGAAGTGTAGTGGGCAGAAACTACACTACAATTATACTAAAAGTGTTTTTCCAACAACATAGGTCCTGTCTTGAGGGGAAAAGTTTGATGTTATGTCCAGTTTCTCACACTAGCTCATAGAGGAGGAATAGGGGTCTTAGAGTGGTTCTAGCCATCTGCAAGGGTTTTTTGGAAATATTTATACAAATCCAAAGTCTTTCAGAACTAGCTGTGATACACAAGCTAGCCTGCTCTCAATAGTTTAAGAGATAGACCTTTCCCTTTATGCCTGGAGTCCAGCCTACTATAGAGATAGGTACTTGACAAAAACCCACTCTGAGCCCTCAGTGAGTCATCTGTCCTATAACAGAAACAGAAACTCCTCTATAGAGATAGATCCTTGACAGAAACCTACTCTAAGCCCTCAGTCAGTCATTTGTCCTGTAACAGAAACAGAGACACACTCAGGAAAGTCATCTTGTCCTGTAACAGAGACAAAGAGACTCTCTTATAGTCCTCTAGACCCATATCTAGAATAAACACAACCTTATGTCCTTTGCAGAGACAATGGGAACAGAAAACAGTAGACTTAACAAACTATCACAAATGGCCACTTACTGATTTGTGAGTTGATGATTTAATAATCAAAAGGCTCAAAAAAGTAAAGTTTAGACAGTAGCAAAAGATGTTGTTAAGTCTGAGGTTTATCCTCAGACATATAGTTCTTAAATATATGATTGTGGTGGTTTATGCACCAGAACAGTCTACCACATGATCACTACCTATTGTTCTATATATAGGAGTACTATTGTTCTTGAAATAGAAATAACCTAACCATCTTAGGGCAGTCCTTTGTTCTATTCAAGAACAGATGATAATCTATGGGTAAAAATCAATTGTTATATGCAAACATTGAGGACCTTGTATCTCCATGGGATCTTATTGCCTCTGGATCTATTTATAGCTGAAAAAAGCACATTGAAGAGAGCTTCACGATGGTCATTGAAGCAAACAATTATGTTAAGTGGTTCCTGAGATATTGGCAATTTAGTGTCTGGTGACTTGGTAATTACTGACTGATCTGCTGATAACTCAGTGAATACTGATTGCTTTGAGATGTTTTTGGTACTGTTTGAAAGGTCTTCTTAAGGGATTTTGGTGGCCATTTAGATTGTCAAAATTGGTCAAGTATTTCCGGAGTTATGGTCTGAATGAAGTTTGTGACATTATCTCCCTTCTTGGTTCAAGCTCCATTGAGAAGTTATCTTATTTTTTGGTAAACTCTGAAGATATTCCTGCAGCTTTTTGCCTGCATTATGTAGATTTTCCTCAGGTTCCCATATGTCATCTCCTTGACTGTATTCTTTCTATCTAACAAGAAATTTGTTTTTTTTATGTCTTTGTCATTGTTATAGGAGCCCTGAGCAGGAAAAAGTCTCCTATGCATTTAAACACTTAGTCCAAAACCTCAAAGCGTACAATGGGGTTGAGATATAAATAGCAGGGGAACTTAGGAAGCCAAGTCACATGATAAGGTCACAAGGTTGTAGAACATTCTAGAAGAACATGTGATCATGGACTAATAGCAGTACAGCTACTGTAAAAGTAGTATAAGTAGTAGTCCAATCCAAGGAAGAACTCCATCGAGTTCTTCTTGAACATCCACCTAGGGTGATCACTAAGGACATTCACTGTTCATTGCTAACAGTCATGAATCTAGGATCTTCTCTACCCCCTATTCTTTCTGGCCCTGTATCAAGGTCAGTGGTGGGGGTGTGGATTTCTGTCCACAGATGGTAGATTTGGAGTACTATGCTAACTTACTAGTATAAAAGACTAGGTGCAATGCTCAGTAGCAAGATAGCATCCTAAGCCAGAACATAATCAAGGATAACTTTTTTATTATTTCAAATGGTCCTTTGTACCAGGGTTGTAATACTCGCTCTGTAGTCTGGTAATCCTTCAGATTGAGTAGCACCTTGTCACCAACTTTGAATGGGACACTTTGGACTTTTTGATCATAGTACTACTTTATTCTTTCCACTACAAGAGTAAGAGCTGTTTTTGCCTGCTCCAAGGCTTCTTGTCATTTATACATCAGGTTATTCAAGTCCCTTTGTGGCAACTCTTTGACTAAAATTGGGCCTGCTCTCAGGTGTCTGCCATATTCAAGAAAGAATGGACTTTCTTTGATACCTTCATGTGGTTGATTGTTATATACAAACTTTGTACTGGGGAGTAGATCTGACCAATTACTGAGATTATAATCCACATAGCACCAAAGATATTGCTCTAATGCCTGGTTTACTTGTTCTATTTGTCTATTTGTTTGTGGATGATATACTATCAATATTGTAGATTCTATTCCTAAAATCTTGCACTATTCTTGGAATAGCTCAGCTAAGTATTGTACTTCTCTATCCAAAATAATTTATAGGGGCAGTCTATACAATAGATAGATTTTGTCATATAGTAACTGCACTATATCTTTGGATGAGAACCAATTATTGATAGAAATGAAATGGACCCTTTTAGTGAGCCTGTCAACAATAACATAGATAGCATTGTAACCATTTGACTCTGGCAATTGCATGATAAATATAAGGTTCTGATGATCTAACTAGATCTCAACTTTATATAGATATCTCTCTAAATAGTGTTTGTATTCCTCTAGTCCCTGAATTACCGCAAGTAGTTCCTTGTCATAGATTTCGTAGTTCTTTTCATAGGTATTTAATGACTTGGAGAAGAAAGCTACTAGATGTCACAGATTGGTTTGTATATCCTTTTGTGATAAAACAGCTTCTATTGCAAAGTCACTGGCATCGGTAGATAACTTAAAGGGATCTTTGTCATTTGGTATTCTTAGGACTGGAGCCATAGTAAAGACCTTTTTCAGCACCTCAAAAGCACTCTGTTACTCTTTGTCCCAAGTCCAGGTACTATCCTTCTTGGTTAAGTCAGAGAGTAGCTTTGACATCTTGGCAAAGTTCTTAATGAACCTACAATAGAAATTTGCAAAGCCTAAGAATACTTGTACTTGCTTGACTTTTGTTGGTACTAGTTACTCTAGAACTCCTGAAAGTTTCTCTTTATCTATCTGTACTTTATTTTCTAAAATAATTACATCCAAATACTTGATACTACCTTGCTCAAAGAAACACTTTTCTGTTTTAGCATAGAGATCATTAAATTGGAGCCTTTTCAGCACTTTCTTGACTAATTGTCTGTGTTTCTTCAAACATGTCCCAAATATTAGAATATTATCTAAATACACCATTACTAGTTGTATACGAATCAAGTTTCCCAATATGTTATTCATCATGCTTTGGAAAGTTGCTAGTACATTGAAAAAGCCAAAATATATGATAGTTGCCTCAAAAAGGCCTTACCTTGTAATAAATGCTGTCTTCCATTTATCCCCTTCTTTGATGCAAACATTGTTGTATCCCCATCTCAAGTCAATTTTGGTAAAGATTGAGGCTTTGCTAAGTGATTCAATCAGTTCAGCTATTCTAGGGATTAGATAGCAATTTTTGATAGTAATTCCATTGAGGGCTCTATAGTCCATGACAGGTCGTAAGCTTCTATTGTGCTTCTTTACAAAAAAGAATGGAACTGCTATTGGGCTAGTAGATGGTTGGATATATCCTTTTCTGAGTTCCTCATCAATCCACATGTCAAGAGAGTTTCTTTCCACTAGAGAAAGTAGATAGACCTTGGCTAGTTTGGAAAGCATTGTACCTTCTATAAAGTCAATTGCATAGTCATATGGTTTCCATATTGGTATTCTCTCTGACTTATTCTTTGAAAACACATTCCCATACTCATGTAGCCATTCTGGCACATGAGCCTTCTAGGTCTTTGTGTCTTCGCAATCTGAGTCTCTGTTACAAACTTTATTCAAACCATAACTCTAGGAATACTTGACTGATTTCAATGATCTAAATGGCCACCAAAATCCCTTAAGAAGATCTTTCAAACAGTACCAAAAACATCTCAAAGCAATCAGTATTCACTGAGTTATCAGCAGATCAGTCAGTAATTACCAAGTCACCAGACACTAAATTGCCAATATTTCAGGAACCACTTAATATAATTGTTTGCTTCAATGACCATTGTGAAGCTCTCTTCAATGTGCTTTTTTCAGCTATAAATAGATCCAGAGACAATAAGATCCCATGGAGATACAAGGTCCTTAATGTTTGCATATAACAACTGATTTTTACCTATAGATTATCATTTGTTCTTGAATAGAACAAAGGACTGCCCTAAGATGGTTAGGTTATTTCTATTTCAAGAACAATAGTACTTCTATATATAGAACAATAGGTAGTGATCATGTGGTAGACTGTTCTAGTGCATAAACCACCACAATCATATATTTAAGAACTATATGTCTGAGGATAAACCTTAGACTTAACAACATCTTTTGCTACTGTCTAAACTTTACTTTTTTGAGCCTTTTGATTATTAAATCATCAACTCACAAATCAGTAAGTGGCCATTTGTGATATCTTCTAGCTTCTTTGGTACTTTTTCTACAATTTCATTATGTCCTTTTTCTATTTCTGTTTCCACTAGTATATTATCCACAAAAGCTGCAACTTTTCCTTCATTAATTATATCTTTTAGGATTTCATTTATTATTGCCTGAAATGTGGCTGGTGAATTTGTCATTCTAAAAAACATAACTGTCAGCTTAAAGGACCCTATATGGGTTGTAAATACTCTCTTCCACTTATTCCCTTCCTTTATCCTTACATTGTTGAACCCCCACCAAAGATCCATCTTAGTAAATACTCATTTACTCCCCATGTTGTCTATTAAGTCCATCATCAACGGAAGTGGGTAGTTATTCTTCATTATTTGGTTGTTCAAGTTATGGTAGTCTATTACTATTCTCTTTCCTCTATCCTTTTTGTTTATGAAGAAAACTGGTGATGTTTGAGGGAATTTTGATTGTCTGATATATCCCTTTCTTAGCTGATCCTCTATGAAATTCTGAACTTTTTCTCTTTTGTTCTTGAACAAAGGGTAGATTTTTCCTTTTCTGGGTTTAAATGTCTTCTTAAGATCTATGGCATGATCCCAGATTTTTCTCATTGGCATTCTCTTTGACTCTACCTTCCCAAACACCTTTCTTTACCTTAGAAATCTCTGTAGTACCATTTCCTTGATTTTCCTATAGTCCACTTTAACTTTCTCTTCTCTTCTCCAGTCTTTTTTATTATCTACTGTCCATTTTACAATCTTCTCTTCTTCTATTGTTGTTACTTTTTTTACTCTCTTTACTTTCTTCTCTTTTTTCAGCTTTATATTCCTTCTACATAGTGGCAGGTACTTTGTCATCTTTACTTCTCCTGTTTCCTAGTTAATCTCTAGGTTGTATGCTTGTAACCACAGCATTTCCAATATAATATCTGTTTTTCTCAGATCACACACATCTATTCTCATTCTTTCTATATGACCTTTGTAGTACACATTAACTTCTACTTGGTGTATTATTGCCCCTATACTATTATTTGTGCCATCTACATTCCTCACTTGTACCAGTCTTTCCAATTTCTGTAGTCAAAACCCATGTCTAGTTGCCATCTTTCTATTCATGAATATCCCTGTTGTACCACTATCCAAGAGTGCTTTTACTGTTACCCCTTCATAGGTGTCCACCTTTTCTATATTAATATTCAACTACACTTTTCTCAATATCTTAAATATTTTTCTCATCTCCCTTTGCTCACCCTCCTCTCTTGCTGTACTTTTCAGGGATTTACTCTATGTACTGCCTGGCTATATTTTCCCTTATGCAGGGCATACCATATTATTCTCCTTTGCCTTGGGCATCTATACCACTTGGCTTCCTTTAGCTTTCTCTCTCTGAAAACTCCTTGTCCCCTGTTGTCCTCCCAATACATCCCTTTCTTTCTATACCATCTATATTCTATGTAGGTCTCTATGACCTCTCCTGTCATTCATCCTAACTCTAACAACCATACATCCTCTGGTACATTCTCCATTCCACAATATTCCTGTGTCTTTTCCCAGTTGGGATGTACCAGCTCTATTTCTCTTACTTTCTCTTGTTGTTGCGCTTTTCCCCTTATAAGGCGCACTGTCTCTTCTTGCCACCTCCTTTTCTTCTTCACTTCAATGTTTGGATACTCCCATTTGTAGTGTCCAATTCCTCTACATCTAAAACACTGTACTTCTTTCATCACCTCTTGCCTCCTAACTTTTACTTCTCCCTCCACTCTACATTGTATTACTTTACTTGCTATTATTTCAAATTTATTTTAGGGAATTGGTTTTCCCTTTGTCTTTCTCCTTTTATTTCTGCAATTGTGGACTAGATGCCCAAACTTTCTACAACACCAATACATCCTTTCTTTTCTTCCTTTTAACTCTATCCTTAGTTTAGTGAGAGCATACTTTTGGTTGAGTAGGCCACTCATGAGGGAATTGTATTAGAATTGAGATATTGTATTGATGCCTTGATGGTATGAAATGAATGGTTGATCTCACTAGTTATACTATATCTGTTGGGGTACAAGATCTTTATCCAGCCAGAGTTCTACTACTCTACTAACTACTGTTCTAATACTATAGTTATACTATCACCCCAAGGAAAGGATCCCTAACCTAAATGCCTTCTTAAGGATGCGGTGTTACTCTTCTATATAGATAGATGACAATGCACTTGTAGCACGAAGTTTGTAGTATCACAAATGACCACTTACTGATTTGTGAGTTGATGATTTAATAATCAAAAGGCTTAAAAAAGCAAAGTTTAGACAGTAGCAAAAGATGTTGTCAAGTTTGAGATTTATCCTTAGACATACAGTTCTTAAATACATGATTGTAGTGGTCTGTGTACCAGAATTTAGTGTCTGGTGACTTGGTGATCACTGACTGATCTGCTGATAACTCGATGAATACTGATTGCTTTGAGACGTTTTTGGTACTGTTTGAAAGGTCTTCTTAAGGGCTTTTGGTGGCCATTTAGATCGTCGAAATCGGTCAAGTATTCCTGGAGTTATGGTCTGAATAAAGTTTGTGACATATAGTAGGAAAGCAATACAAGTAACTACCCAGTCCACTCGATTGTGAGGTCAGGCCTTAGTAGTAATACCCAAGCTTGGTACTATATGTTATTGATAGACAGTGAATGTCCTTAGTGATCACTCTAGATGGATGTTCAAGAAGAACTCGATGGAGTTCTTTATTGGATTGGACTCCTACTTATATTACTTTTTTATAGTAGCTATACTATTAGTCCATGATCTTATGTTCTTCCAGGAATGTTCTGTGATCACTTGACCTTGTCACATGACCTTAGTTCCCACACTATTTATATCTTGACCCCATTGTACATCTTGAGATTTTGGATCAAGTGTTCAAATACTTGGGAAACTATTCCCCTTTTGGGGCTCTCATAACACTATACTTCTACCTGCAGTCCCTAACTAACTGCAAAGTCCTCTTAAGCCTAGGGTCTGGCTATGTCATAGTAGTCCTGAGTTGTGTTATCCAGATACCAAGAAAGATAAGAGAGTAAGCTGGTAGGGCTTTGTGATGAGTGGTACTGATGAGAGAATCAAGTTCTGGTATAGTAACTTAGCCTAAGACAACTTAATTACCCTCCTAGTCTGAGTTGACAAGGAAAACTCGATAGAGTTCCTATTTAATTGTTGTATACTACTTATATACATTCTTGTATTTACTTTTATTTATAAAGTCCCACACATCTCTTTTGAGTCATTTCCTCTTATACATCTATTAATTTCCTAATTAAAAGAAAAGAAAAAGAAAAGAGATATAAATAATGACTTAGTCATTTGGCTGAGTCATAACACTTGTCTGGTAGGGTCAGAAGTTACTGAGTCAAGCTAGTGGGATTAAATATTACATAGTAATATTTAATTAAGTGCAGGGTCGCTCTAGGACCTGAGTCTAGTGTTCTAAGGGTAGTGTTGGTAGAGTCCCCTTACATTTTGTTCCTGACACTATACTAATTCCAAAAGTTGTTATTCAAGATATATTATGTTAAACAATTCCAGAGGTAGTGAAAATGGAGATATATGCCAAGATGAGTCCTTGTTGCCATCCCATCTGCTCCTGGAACTATATATTAAATGTTACAAATTATAGAGACTCAATGAAATAAAATAATAAAGGAAATTATTACTATTTTTTGTGCTATCTCAATTTTCCTCTCACATGAAGTCCCCTAATTCCTAAGATGATGTGGTCCTCTTCTAGTATAGTGACTTAGCCTGAGATGACTTAATTATACTCCAAGTCCAAGTTGACAAGGAGAACTCAATAGAGTTTCTATTAGATTCTATATACTACTTATACAACTACTACATGGTCTATACACTACTTTCCCACACTCATCATGTGACATGATACTGTGACATCCTGACATGTGACTATGATGTGTGACATTTGTTATATAATACCTTCCTGCACTTCTTTCTTGTATAGTAAGTCCAAATAAGAAGAGAAAAGAAAGAGAAAATAAAATAAAAGAAATATAAATAATAACTTAGTTGTTTTGCCAAGTCATGACACCTAGAGCCTTCCTATCAAAGATGATATATACTTAAGACATATTCTTTCCAGAATCTTCTCCCTTTTTTCTAGTTTATTTATTCTATCTTTTCTTAGACTTAGTCAGTATCCCAACTATCTATTAGACGTCTAGTAACATCTATTTGAAATACTAAGCCCTTCCAAGTAGTGATCCATATATTCTATCTGAAAATAGAGTAATATTTTATTTAATACCTGACAATATCTCTTCATCTCTGAAATTAACAATCACCTATAATAGAAAATTAGGATACAACATATATGTTGAAGCCAAGATTGTTTCCCTTTATCATCTCCAAACTCTAACTTCTTGATATATATATCTTGGAGTATAAGTATATTCTCTTTTTATACTAGCTAGTACTTTTTCTCCATGATATACACCATCCTGGAGTTATTATATTAGCTAATTAATACTCCAATTCTCTGTTTCTAATATGATGTCATTTCTCTCATTTCTTTCTTCTACTTGTATAACAAATATAAAACATTTATTCTAGTATAAATACTAGGACCATACTTAGGCTCAATCAGTTGTCTACTACATTGGTAATGTCTAAGATGAACTATAGTTTTCTATTACTGTTATTAGCTCTCATCACTGTATTACAGTTTGTTTATTCTAGGTAAATATATTATAGTTGTTTACCACATTGGTAACATTTGAATTTGTTTATTCTAGAATTTAAGTTATTCTATCTAAAATCAGCAATTTGTTATATAGAGCATAGTAGTAGTCTATGTTGCCAAGGTTCTGATAACTAGGATTATATAAGTAAATTAAATGACTCTTATTATTTCTAGTTCAGCTTGTAATGATATAATCACATGGACCCCACTGTTAGTATGCAGTCATAAAAACTTAGAGCCTAATTGAGGTAATTGTTTAAAAAAAACTTAATAGAGTTCTTTATTGGATTACACTAGCTACTTGGACAAATGTCTATTGGTCTATGCATCTGTCTCCAGTAATCACATGACCCTTACTAATAACTATACATATCTTACATAATCTTTCCCACACCAATTATATCTTTTCTGCATTATATTTCTAAATATTTTTCATCAAATTAATAAATGTGTGGGAAATAGTTTTCCCTTTAGAAACCATCTTATAACATCCACAGACTATAAGGGGTGTTAGTGTGTAGCCATGAGGACTTAGAGCTCAATCAAGGTAGTTATTCAGAAAGAACTCAATAGAGTTCCCTATTAGATTGCTCAACTATTTATACAAATGTCTGTTGGTCTGTATACCCATTTCCCACAATCACATGACCTTTACTAATAACTATACATATCTTATATAAGCTTTCCCATGCTATTTATATCTCTCTTGCATTATACTTCTGAATATTTTCTACTAGATTGATAAATACATGGGAAATAGTTTCTTTTCTTAGAACCATCTCATAACAAAGGGACTTTACCAATACTACCCCTAGGACACTAGACTCATATCTCAGAGTAATCCTATACCTAATTAAATATTACTATGTAATGTTTAATTTTCCTTAGCTCAACTTGGTAACTCTTGACCCTGCTAGATAGGACTATAGAATTAGGGACAGATAGACTGTAACAGTATATATTGTAGAGTACACCTCCAGAAGCCTTATCCTAAACTCTAAGGATTCTCCTGGAGGTGAGTTATAATGTAATTTAGGAGTATAATATTAGCTAAGAATTTTTCTAGAGTCTACTTTGCTCTGGTTGCCCTTGTGTAAAGGGATCCTACCAATGCTACCCCTGGAATACTGAACTGACCTTCTAGAGTGACCCTGTACCTAATTAAATATTACATAGTAATATTTAATTGTCTTAGCTTGACTTGGTGACTCCTGACCCTACCAGATAGGACCATAGGATCAGAGACATATAGCTATAGTAGTATATATATTATAAAGTACACTCCTAGGAGCCTTATCCTAAACTTTAAGAATTTTTCTGAAGGTAAGTTGTAACACACTTAGAAGCTGTAATATTACTAAGAATTCTTCTAGAGTCTACTTTACTCTGGTCACTTTTATACCTTGCACAGACTACCACTAAGTCTTGTGTTATAAATTGTTGATTTAAAAAAATAAAATAGAATAAAATAATCACATAGACCTGTGGGCCTAGTGGATCCTATTTATAAGGACTTGAAGAAAAGTGGCAGTCAAGGTATGTAGTAATAGGGTAACTCTAGTATTATAGACTAATTCAAAGGATTATGACAATTCTCTAGTTTATTCCACTTCTTCCATACTACTCTTATGCTTTGTAACAGTAAGAGGCTTGGTTGTGAGCCTGGTTAGGTATTAGTATGTAGTGTTATGAGAGCCCCAAACAGGAAAAGGTTTCCCCCGCATTTGAACACTTAATCCAAAACCTCAAAGCATACAATGGAGTAAGGATATAAAGGGTGGGGACTCAGTAAGTCAAAATCACGTGACAAGGTCAGGTGATCATAGAACATTCTGGAAAGAACATGTGATCATGGGACTTTAGGGTACAGCCACTGTAGTAGTAGTATAAGTAGAGCTGCAATCCAATGAAGAACTCCATCGAGTTCTTCTTGAACATCCACCTAGGGTGATCGCTAAGGACATTCACTGTTCACCGATAACATAAGAACTCGATACCACATCCGAGCACTGTTCACCTCGAACCCTGCTCAAAAAATCACTTAAAGGCGCAGTTGGCTTCATACCGGCCCCGCAAGTGATTTTCCCCATCACATTTACTCCACACTCTTCCTCGCTAGGGAGCACAGTGCTCTCAAGCCTCTTGGATAGCGGGCCCTAGCTGTAAAGGGGACTTCACTGTCAGTTAGGGACAGTGGGTAGACGGCCTGGACAAAGCTCGTGTCCCTGCCTGAGACCTGACCTCCATATCGAGTGGGCTCGTAATTAGTTCTTCACTATCAGCTCCGTGCTACCAATCCATTGTGATCGGTCTATGCAGGGGAACGACGGAAAACCTCTTAAAGGCCCGTCTAGTTTAGAGATTCCCTTCTTAGGGATAATATCGTTTCACCCTTCTTAGTTGGTAGTTAGCCATAAGTACAGACGAAGAAGACCATTCGTCCTCCTACGAGGAAACATCAACATCAACATCACCATCACCATCACCATCATCAATGTCTCGTCAA
The DNA here is from genome assembly GCA_019327925.1 of Leucocoprinus sp. KB1807203. Lineage (NCBI taxonomy): Eukaryota > Fungi > Basidiomycota > Agaricomycetes > Agaricales > Agaricaceae > Leucocoprinus > Leucocoprinus sp. KB1807203. Next base: position 6,228 of record JAHTMQ010000004.1, on the reverse strand, counting down.
CAACAACAGCAACAGGGGGAACACCCTTCAGCACCCGCCCCCCCCCAAACCAGAGAGGAGCAACTCTCGCCATGATTGCAACCCTGCAGCAGCAGGTCAATACCATGCTCCTCCAACAGCAAGGGAGCAGAGTGGAGGTTGCAAGACCTCAAGTTTTCAATGGAAGGATGGAAGAGGTGAGCGCGTTCGTTAACGCGGCCCGCCTATACATTAGGATGAAAGATGACAGAGGAAGCAGCAGCAACCCAGGTGGCCTGGGTATTATCATACGTGCAGGGGGGAATAGCAGAAGCATGGAAGGATAACCTGTTGGATGAGTTGGCAAAAGGAGAGTCAGAGGTGGAATCAGCAGAGCAGTTATTTGCAAAAATAAGGAACGACTTTGGGGAGACATCGGAGGAGGAGAGAAAAATAGAGCAACTAAGGACGATTGAGCAGGGAGGGAGAACCTGCGACGAATATGTGCAGGAATTCAAAAAGGTTGCCAGAGGAAGCGGCTATGAGGGAAGACCCCTCATCGAGGAATTTAAAAGAGGACTAAATGGGGCCATCAGGAGGAAGCTAGCGGAAGCAGAGGAACCGCCAACCACCATTGGGGAGTGGCAAGAAAGAGCAGTGAGACTGGATAGAAACCAGAGACAAAGCAGGGCAGAAGAAAGAGTATTGGGGAGGAACGCGGCGTGCCCAGGGGGAAATGCGCAGCCTAGAGGGGGAGGATCATATGGGGGAAGAGGGGGGCAGATAACATGGAGAACAGGAGGAGGATACAGAGGGGGAGGAGGAGGAAATGCGTCTAATAGAGGAGGAGCTCAAATGGGTCCAAGGAGAGACCCCAATGCAATGGACGTGGACAGAGGAAGAGGAGGAGACAGGACATGCTATGTGTGTGGAAAGTGGGGCCATATGGCCAAAAACTGCTGGGAAAGACATAAGGGAAGGGTAGTAGAAATGCCGCAGGAGTCGGCAAAAGAAAATGGAGGACAGTGAGCTCTCGGCTGGCCTCCAATAATGTATACAGTGTATTGTGCCCAGAAAAATTGGGCAATAAATTGAACTCCATCAATACGACTGAGAGAGTAAGGGACGTACGACGTACACTACGACCATTAAGGGAAGTTTGGTTGAAAGTAGGGTTAGAGAAGTTGGAAAGTCATGAAGGAATAGCAGTGAAAGCGTTACTAGACAGCGGGGTGACAGGTCTGTTCATGGACACGACCTTTGCAAAGGAAAAAGGGTTTAAAATGGAGAAGTTGAAAAAACCCCTCTTAGTTAGGAATGTGGATGGAACGGCAAATGCAGGGGGGGCTATAATGCACCAGGTCGAGTGCAATATGTTCTTTAAGGGACATATGGAAAGAGCCAGAATGGATGTATGCAACTTAGGGAAGACCGAGTTAATACTGGGAATGCCGTGGTTAGCAGCCCATAATCCAGAAATAGATTGGGAGAAAGGAGAAGTGAAGATGACACGTTGCCCACCTATATGTGGAAGAAGAAAGCAAGAAGTAAAGGAGAAGGAAGTAAGAAAGACGGAAAGGGATGAGGACGAGGAAGTGTTAAAAAGGCTGGTGCCCAGGAGATTTTGGAAGTGGAAGAAAATGTTTGGAAAAAAGGAGTCAGAAAGGATGCCAGTACGAAAAAACCTGGGACCATGCCATAGAATTAAAGGAGGGATTTATGCCAAGAAAGGGGAAAGTATATTCACTATCGAGAGAGGAAAGAGAGGAAGTACAGGCATTTGTGGAAGACCAGTTGAGGAAGGGATATATCCGACCCTCCAAGTCACCCCAGACATCGCCAGTACACTTTGTGGCGAAGAAAGATGGCACATGGAGAATGGTACAAGACTATTGACACATAAACCAGTGGACGATAAAAAATGGGTACCCTTTACCCCTCATTGCAGATATATTGGATGGAGTAGGAAAGAGAAAGGTGTTTACAAAGTTGGATTTGAGATGGGGATACAATAATGTCAGAATCAGGGAGGGAGACGAATGGAAGGCAGCATTCACAACACACATCAGAGCATATGAACCCATGGTCATGTATTTTGGGTTGACAAACTCCCCCGCCACCTTCCAAGCAATGATGAACGACCTGTTCAGGGACCTCATAAACCAAGGGGAACACAGCGACCTTCATTGACGATATTTTAGTAGCCACAGATACGGAAGAGGGACATGATGAGTTGGTGGAGGAAGTCCTAAAGAGATTGGAAGAGAACGATCTGTTTGTGAAACCAGAGAAATGCAAATGGAAAGTAAGAGAAGTAGAGTTCCTGGGAGTAGTAATCAGTCCAAAAGGAGTGGAGATGCAAAGGGAGAAGGTAGAAGAAGTCCTGAACTGGCCGGCACCTAGGAAACGTCAAAGAAGTACAAAAATTCCTAGGCCTCGCCAACTACTACAGGAGGTTTATAAAGGACTTTGCTAGGATAGCGGCACCGCTACATGTGCTAGTCAGAAAAGAACAAAAGTGGAAATGGGAGAAGGAACAGGAGAAAGCGTTTGAAAACCTTAAAGCAGGGTTCACCACAGAGCCCTGTTCTGGCCATCCCGGACATTGATAAGGAAATGAGAGTGGAAGCAGATGCCTCAGACTATGCGACAGGAGGAGTGTTGTCAACAAAGTGTGAAGATGGGAAGTGGAGGCTGGTGGCCTTCATTTCTAAATCGCTGAATACCACAGAACGAAATTACAAAATTCACAATAAAGAAATGCTGGCAGTTATAAGGTGCCTAGAAGCATGGAGGCACTACTTAGAGGAAGCGAAACTCGAATTTGAAATCTGGACAGACCATAAGAACCTTCAGTATTTTATGACGAGTCAAAAGTTAAACTGCAGACAAGCAAGATGGGCCCTATACCTATCACGATTTAACTTCATGTTAAAACACGTTCCAGGAAAAAGCATGGGAAAGGCAGACAGATTAAGCAGGAGACCAGACTGGCAGGAGGGGGTGGAAAGAGATAACGAAGACCAGAAGCTGATAAAACCAGAGTGGATTAGGGGGGTAGAAATGTTGGTGGAGGAAGAAAACCTAAGAGAAAGAATCAGAAAGGCACAGGAAGGGGACGAGAGGATAGTAAAAGCAGTAGAGGAGTTAAAAAGGGCAGGAATAAAAGCACTAAAAGATGAAGAGTGGGAAATCAAGGATGGGATAGTATTAAAGGAAGGAAGAATATACGTACTGGAAGGAGACCTCAGGAGAGAAATAATACAACTACACCATGACACCCCAGTAGGAGGGCATGGGGGGAGGTGGAAAATGACAGAATTAATTGTCAGGAACTACTGGTGGCCAGGAGTAACAAAGGAGGTGGGAAGATATGTAGATGGATGTGATGCGTGTCAAAGATACAAGAATCGAAGCGAAGCACCAGCGGGAAAACTAATGCCCAATGCAATCCCAGAAAAGCCATGGAGCCACATATCAGCAGACTTTATCACCAAACTGCCACTAGCCCAGGGATATGATGCAATCTTAGTAGTATGCAACTGCTTTAGCAAAATGGCACATTTTATAGCAACAATGGAAAAAACATCAGCAGAAGGACTTGCAAAGCTGTTTCGGGACCACGTATGGAAATTGCATGGACTTCCTGAGAGCATTATATCAGACAGGGGAGTGCAGTTTGCGGCGGGAATGATGAAAGGAGCTAAATAACTTGCTGGGAATTCAGACAAAACTCTCAACAGCCTATCACCCTCAAACGGATGGGCAAACAGAGAGGATAAACCAGGAGTTAGAGCAATATCTAAGGGTCTTTCATTGATCATAGACAAGAGCAGTGGCCGGATTGGTTAGGAACGGCAGAGTTCGCATATAACAACAAAATCCATGCAGCTACAAAAACATCGCCATTCAAGGCAAACTACAGTCAAGACCCGAGGATGGGATTTGAGGGAAGAAGAAAGGGGAAGTACGAAGTAGCAGGAAAATTTGTAGAAAAAATGAAGAAAATCCAGGAAGAGGCCAAAGCAGCATTAGGAAAAGCACAGGAGGAAATGAAAAGGTTTGGAGACAGGAAACAAGGAAAAGGGAGAGGAGTACAAAGTAGGGGACTTAGTGCTGCTAAATACGAGGGACCTAAAATGGCAGATGAAAGGGAGAAGGTCAGAAAAGCTGACCGAACGCTTTGTAGGCCCTTACAAAGTAAAGGGAATCGTCTCAAGTAATGCAATAGAATTAGAGCTGCCCAATTCTATCAAAATACACCCTGTAGTCAACGTAAGTAGAGTACGACTCTACAAATCACAGGTAAAGAGACAAAAGAAGATACTACCAAAGCCGGTTATCATCGAAGGAGAAGAGGAATTTGAAGTGGAAAAAATCTTAAACAAAAGGACGGTTAGAGGGAAGGAAAAGTTCCTGGTGAGGTGGAAAGGCTACATGGCAGGAGAGGATACCTGGGAAAATAGGGAAAACCTGGAAAATGCAAAGGAGCTGGTAGAAGAGTTTGAGAGGGAGCACAGGGAAGAGGCCAAAGAACTAAGGCGACAGGAGCAAGAAGAAGAAGAAAAGGAGTTTAAATCAGGGAATTACCTAGGGAATTCACAGCGAAACTACTATATAGTTGGGGGAGAAGAAGGTACGAAAGAGAGAGGGAAAAGAGATGGAACGAAAATTGGTATCGATGGAAAAATTCCTCAGGACGAGGAAACTTGAAGGGGGGGCCATGTTATGAGAGCCCCAAACAGGAAAAGGTTTCCCCCACATTTGAACACTTAATCCAAAACCTCAAAGCATACAATGGAGTAAGGATATAAAAGGGTGGGGACGCAGTAAGTCAAAATCACATGACAAGGTCAGGTGATCATAGAACATTCTGGAAAGAACATGTGATCATGGGACTTTAGGGTACAGCCACTGTAGTAGTAGTATAAGTAGGGCTGCAATCCAACGAAGAACTCCATCAAGTTCTTCTTGAACATCCACCTAGGGTGATCGCTAAGGACATTCACTGTTCACCAATAACACATATTAGATAAAGGAGTACAGTTTGTGGTGGGAATGATGAAGGAGTTAAATAACTTATTGGGAATCCAGATAAAACTCTCAACAGCCTATCACCCTCAAACAGATAGGCAGACAGAAAGGATAAACCAGGAGTTAGAGCAGTATCTAAGAGTCTTCATTGACCACAGACAAGAGCAGTGGCCAGATTGGTTAGAAATGGCAGAATTTGCATACAATAACAAAATTCACACAGCAACAAAAATATCACCATTCAAAGCAAACTACAGTCAAGATCCAAGGATAGGATTTGAGGGAAGAAGAAGGGGAAAGTACGAAGCAGCAGGAAAATTTGCAGAAAGGATGAAGAGAATCTAGGAGGAAGCAAAAGCAGCGCTAGGGAAAGCACAGGAAAAGATGAAGAAGTTTGCAAACAGAAGAAGAAGGGAGGAAGAGGAATACAGAGTAGGGGACTTAGTACTACTAAGTACGAAGGACTTGAAATGGCAAATAAAAGGGAGAAGATCAGAGAAATTAACAGAGCATTTTGTGGGCCTCTACAAAATCAAGGGAATTGTCTCTAGTAATGCGATAGAATTAGAACTACCTAAGTCTATTAAAATACACCCTGTAGTTAACATAAGTAGAGTACAACTCTGTAAACTGCAGGTAGAGGGACAGAAGAAAATACTGCCAAAACTAGTCATTATTGAAGGAGAAGAGGAATTTGAGATAAAAAAAATCTTAAACAAAAGAATAGTTAGGGGGAAGGAGAAGTTTCTAGTAAGATAGAAGGGATATATGGTAGAGGAAGATACTTGGGAAAATAGGGAAAACTTGGGGAATGCAAAGGAATTGGTAGAAGAGTTCAAGAGAAAGTACAAAGAAGAGGTTGGAGAACTAAAGAGACAGGAGCTAGAAGAAGAAAAGAGGGAATTTAGTCAGGAATTATCAAGGGAGTTTATGGCAAAATTGATATATGGATGGAGAAAAAGGAAGTACAAAAGAGAAAGAGAAAAGAGGTGGGATGAGAACTAGAATCAATGGAAAAATTCCTTGGGATGAGGAAACTTAAAGGGGAGGCTATGTTATAAGAGCCCAAAAAAAAGAAAAGTTTCCCAAGTATTCAAATATTTAATCCAAAACCTCAAGACGTACAATAGGGTTGAGATATAAATAGTGTGGGAACTAAGGTCATGTGACAAGGTCATGTGATCACAGAACATTCTGGAAGGACATGTGATCATGGACTAAGAGTACAGCCACTGT